>OZ025292.1:233841711-234116711 GCA_964019185.1 Maratus speculifer
CTAGTGATTAGTGACAACTATACGGAATATTCAGCAAAAAATAGAATAATAGCTTAAAAAAAGATATTTTCTAAAATATGGCATTCAGGTAAAGACTTTTTTTTTTACAGATTTTACATTTTTTTAGCTATTGAACCAGTTATTGTATAGTGTTTCAAATATATGTACCATAAGATATTCATTAATGAAATTTCTCATGACCTTGGAATTGAACAAAATAATTGAACAAAAATCAACAAGACTACTGTATTTCCATTTCTATTTTAAAAGCACATTTACATTTTTTAAAAAAGAAAACAAACCGTTGCTGTTTCTCATAATATACAAATTGGTTTTCAAATCATGAATTGGATTAGATGATGCACAGTGCTTACTTATACAAATAGAATATTATCTTTAAAAATTGTAAAATTAATTTGTCTCAACTACATCAGCATATATATATTTTTTAATTTAGGCATATTTTATAAACTTACTACTTATATTTTATTTACATTGTTTTTATCCACTTTTTTTTTAGTTTAACTGAAAATCGTAAGTTCTCCTTCAGGTTATCTGCTCATTTAATGCTATTACAATGCTCATTTAATATAAAAAATGAATTTGTATCTATTTAAATAGCTACAGTGAAACTTCAGCGAGTTTTCTCATGCCTAACATACAAATACTTACGGAAATTGCTGTGATATTACTGAAACACATGTCAAACCATATTGTTTATTTTGTAAAAAAAAAAAAAAAAAAAAAAAAAAAAAAAAAAAAAAAAAATATTTTGATTCATGAGGAAAACTCCACTGTGGGTATTTAAAACTAAAAAATTCCAATACTATAACAACTCCAATTAATATAAGTATTAGAATACAAAAAACAATTACTTAAGATGTTTTTGGAATACTGCTGAAAAACTATTAGTAATACTACTTCAAAAATTTTATAATTACAAATACTTTTTGGAAAGTGTAAATATTTTGGAAGCAATGCTAAGAAAACATTAGCAAATTTAGTGCATAAACTCTTGTACTATTGTAAAGAACTTTTTGGCGATAATACAAATATGTTTCAGATACAATACATAATAATTCTTTGTAATTTTTTTCTCTGTACCTTAATAAAGTTATATTTCTAATGATTTTTAGTACAGTTACAAGGGATTTTTTAGTATATTTGCTTAGAATTTTTTGTGGATTTGTAAAGGATTTTATAATGCATTTATTATTATTATTATTATTATTATTATTTTGAATGCACACTAAGTATTTTATCTATTTTATCCAAAAAATGCACATTTTTTTTAGGATATTTGATAAAGTACATAAAACACTCAGGGTGCATTAATAAATAAAAATAGTAAATGTACTTTAAAGTCCTTCACAAACTCACAAAATTTCTTAGCAACTGTGCAAAAAAAATCCCTTGTTAGTGTACTGAAAATCATTAGAAAACCTACAAAATATTTTTTTAGAAAGCACCCTTCAAAATAGTTAGCACGTTTACTAAATAATCCTTAGTAAATTAAAAAAAAGTATTTAGTAAACTCTCTAAAAAATACTAGTAAGTATACTAAACAATATTTAGTACCTTTACAAAAACAAATTTGAAAAACTCCTTTAAAAATCCTAAGTAAATCTACTAAACAATCCTTAAGTTTACAAAGTGTATTTTTGGAAAGTTCCCTAAAAATCTTTACTACATTTACAACATAATCATTGGCAAATTTACTAAACTCCCTAAATGATCGTTAGTAAGTTTACTAAACAATATTTAGAAAACTTACAGAAGTTTCTTTGGAAACTCCCTAACAAATCGTTAGTACGTTTACTAAACAATATTTAGTATCAGTTACTAAAGAAACTTTAGTAATTTTACGTGATTTTCTTTGGTTGCGGTTGCATAAAACGTTCTAGGCATCCCAGTTTCCAAGAAAATTCTTAGTAACCTTACAGAATTTTTTTTACAGTGTACTTATTCTCAAATACGCATAAGTTTCTGAATGACTTTGTAATTTCAGTCATGTGAAACGCATGAGATGTTTCTTAATGAGTGTTTTATGATTTTCTTATTCCATAATGATGTTTTGATTCTACCGCGAATAAGGTAAAACAACCAGTTGGTAATAAGGTAAAACAACAAGTTCTTATGCTATAAGTTTGGAAATACAGACTTTTAATAAAAGAAAAATATATAGATATAATTAACAAAAGAAAAAAAAATTCAAACGTAATTTATAAACATTTTTCCAATGCTGAACACAATAAAAATTGTCGGCCTAATTGATTCTTATTACTTACTCGCAAATATGCATAGGTTTCTGAAAGACTTTGAAAACTTAGTCGTGTATCACATATCAGATGTTTCTTAATGAGTAGTTTATGATTTCCTTACTTCATAATGAGGTTTGATTTTAAAGAAAATATAGTAAAACAACCAATTGAAGTTTATACGGTGGCAGTAATGTGGTTTATTTTAGTACAAACTACTTGTAAGAAGTAATTTTAAACTCATTAAAACTACTTTCAATGAATGATCAAAAGAAAATTTCCATGTATAGTTTTTTTAAATAAATAAACAACTATTGTATTATAAGTTTGGAAATACAAATTTTTAATAAAAGAAAAATATATAGATATACTTAACAAAAGAGGAAAATTTTTTCAGATATAATTTATAAACATTTTTCTAATGCTAAGGACAGTAAAGCCTGTCAGCTTAATTGTTTCGCATCACTTATTCAGAAAAATGAATAACTTTTTGAATGACCTTGAACCTTTAGTTGTGTACATGTTAGTTGTATACATGTTTCTTAATGAGTGTTTTATGATTTCCTTATTGCATAATGTTGTTTTGATTTTACCGCAAATAAAGTAAATAACCAATTGAAGCTCATACGTAGTCAGTAAATGCATAAATGTCGGAACAAACATTACTTGTAAGAAATAATTTTAATCGCATTAAAATAATTTTAAATGAATGATAAAAAAATGTTCATTTAAAGCTTTTAAAATAAATAAGCAACTGTTGTCATATAAATTTGGAAATACAAATTTTTATTAAAAGAAAAATATATAGACATGTTTAACAAAAGTGGAAATTTTTTTCAAAGCATAATTTATAAACATTTTTTCTAATGCTAAGCACATTAAACACTGTCTACCTAACTGATTTTCATTACTTATTAAGAAATGCACATAAGTTTTTGAATGACTTTAGAATTTCAGTCGTGTTCACATGTCAGATGTTTCCTTATGAATGTTTTATGATTTCATTATTCCATTCTGATGTTTTGATTTAACACAAATAAAATAAAAAAACCAATTGAAGTTCATGCGCTATCAGTAAATTGATTTTTGTCACTGCAAACTTTGCTTGTAAGAAATCATTTTAATCTCATTAAAACATTTTTCAAGTATGATCGAAAAAAAATGTTCATTTAAAATTTTTAAAATAAATTAAGCAATAAATGTAGTATAAGTCTGGAAATGCATTCTTTTAATACAATTAATATATATAGATATATTTAACAAAAAAGGAAAATTTTTCCAAACATAATTTATAAACATTTTTCTAATGCTATGTACTTTCGACACTGTCAGCCTAATTGATTTGCATTATTCACACGCAAATAAGCATAAGTTTCCGAATGTATTTAGAACTTCAGTTGAGTATCACATATCTGACGTTTCTTAATGAGTAATTTATGATTTCCTTACACCCCAATAATGTTTCGATTTCACTGTGAATAAAGTAAAGCAACATATTGAAATTTTTACGTTGGGAGGAAGTTGGTTTATTTCAGTACAAACATTACTTGTAAGAAATAACTTTAAATTCATTAAAATTACTTTATGTAACAGTTTTAAATTTAATTTTGTATCAATGCTTCTTTTTTAAATATCAAATTAATATACATAATTTGATTTATAAAGTTGGACGTAAATTAATGTAAGTTGAAAAAAATAGTAATAAATCTTTTTCTCTCCGTATTTTAGTCCTTTAATTTTAGCGTTGTTTCTCAAATATTTTATAGTCTGGTGAATTATTGTTCTATTTTAACATTCTTTAAACTCACATAATGAATTATTTATGATACTTATTTGTTCTGAAACAAAAAAAAAAAAAAAAAAATTCGAAATTATAAATATTAATCTGACGAATTCCTAAGTAAGAAAATCTTTTGTAAGTTAGTTGCCGGAATATGTTTCCGTTCTTTTTTAGTACAGAAAATTCGTTACTTTTTTCATAAATAAAAATAAGATAAAGTTATTTTTATTTATATGGAAAGATGCCATATTGGATCACATTTCAAGCAATAAATGAATTCCGCAATGGAAGACGTCGAGTCGAATCATCGCCCCTATATTGCAGAAAACAGTCAGATGCCTTATTGCATCAATGTTTTCTTACTTTGTTGTAACACAAAGCAAATAAAACAAAAAAGAAAAAAAAGGTCAAACAACTTACATGATTCAATCTCGTTGGCTCTTGGAGTTATTAATTATTATATACGAACTATAATTAACAATTCTATGGGCCAATGAAATCAAGCATGCAAGTTGTTTGAATTTATTTTCTTTGTGTTTCCTGTTTTTTGTGACGCCTTGTCATTTCACAACAAAATGATTCAAGGCTTTCTCCGTCATCTAGAGGTTGCTGGGCGAACTGAAAAAATGAAGTCAGGAAGATAATTATTATTTATTTATTTATTTTTAAACGGAGCTGCATTTCAGAAATACTTTACTTTCAACACTAAAATAAACATTGTGTAGAGAAACTACATCTGGTGGATATGGCTTGATGGGTAAATCAACCCAATGAAATGCACCTTTAGTTTTCTTGACTGCTTCTGAATCCTGCAGAGGACAGATCTCACCTGAAAGACGCTGTAGGCAAATAAATGTATCAACAATAGTCAAAGAATAAGTTGTGAATGTTGTTAATATTATTGATTCCATGATATGTCGGAAATTATGTTAATAATTTTATGTTTTCAATAATGCTTAATCCGCAGATTAAGATCAGTAAAATGTAACTCAAAAAGCATTTAACACACATTCATTACTGCTCACTAACGTGTTCATCAGATGTTGTTCCTTCTTACGAGAATTACTACTTATTTTCAGGCATGCAGTACCATTTTTTTGAAACATAGCTTAGATTTAACGAAAAGAAAATCGCTGTTGAATCTTTATTCTCAAGTGCTTCATTTTTCAATTGCTTTAATTCATTCCTCAATACGAATATATTAGCCAATATTCCCATCCTTCTAATTTTGTCCAAATTATTTTTTGCAAAAGGAGCATTAATGGGACTGTCTGCTGTATAATGATTTCTATTAAAACTCACATAAAGCCCTTTAAATGTGGTGTAAGTAGTAATTCTATTGGACTTATGTAGGAAAAAAAGATCAACTGATTAGTTTTTCTTTTTTGTTTTCTAAAATGATTTATGTTGTAAGTCAATGTGAATGGGTAAAATTGTAAAAAAAATCAAAATGTTTTCTTAATATCTGTATGGGGTTTTCTTTAATTTTATAATATTTAAAAAATATTTTTATTCATTCTATAATTTTTATTTCTTTATTCTTTTTTCTTTCTATTTTTTATTATCAAATATTCTTTGATTCTTGCAAACAAAGCATAAATTTGCATGTGTGTTTTTTAATATTATTTTTACCATGATTTTGTATAGACCTATCACTACCAAAAGGTGACTTTTGATATTTTTGCTTCTCAGTGCAAATAATCACCGAAACTTTTGGATTGAAAGTATTAGTTAAAAGTAGAAAATTTGTGCAACAAATTTATTAGTAATCCGATGCGTACTCATTAATAAGTATTTAACAATACAGGTTGCAGATTATAGGTTAATTATTAAATATACAAAATATAAATATGAATAAATATACATGTTTTGCATGGAAAAAAAAAACTGAAAATTATTATCTTGCTCTTTTTTTAAAAAAAAATATGAAATTGTTAATGAAATACTTCAATATTTTAGCTTAACAAACTTTTTGTCTATAAAAATTCAATCTTTGTAAAAATGTAGTAAAAATAATAATCATAATCATAAAAATCATAAAAATAACAAAAGTGTGTACATTTCTTTCCTTATTCAGTACCACCGCTGTTATACGAATAGAAAAAAAATCATGAGTATTAAGCTCACTATTAAAAGTGGAGAAACAAATGAGCTATTCAATTTTTTAGGACATATTACTGCATTTACGTATACTAAAACGCATCATTGTGAAAATGAAATGATTATCAAAGTTATGCTGCAATTCCTGTAATGTCCGTTTACATATGAATTCAGTATTGTCTAATCTTATATTATACTATAATTGATCTGATGCGGTAAAATTATGTTGATATTTAGATCTAAAGTGGTTTTTAATTAAAAAAAATATTATATCTCTAAAAGTTGAAGAATATAAAATCTTCAAATTGTCGAAAGGCCACTCATGGCAGAAATAATTATACCGTAATCACATTTTTAGATCCATGATGTGTTCGAGGAAAATGATATCGCTGAAATAATTTAACAACTACGAAAAATCAATAGAATAATTGTACATAAATGCTCAAACTTAGAGAATTATTTTAAGTTGAAATTAATAAGGTATCTTTTGATATATTTTTTATCCTCTTTATTGTAATATTGCTAATGATAAACATTTCTATTCTATC
Organism: Maratus speculifer; assembly: GCA_964019185.1. Classification (NCBI taxonomy): domain Eukaryota; kingdom Metazoa; phylum Arthropoda; class Arachnida; order Araneae; family Salticidae; genus Maratus; species Maratus speculifer. Next base: position 233,848,398 of record OZ025292.1, read on the forward strand.
GTCAATGTATTAAAAATGTAGAAAATAATGTTTGAGGACCCCGGCAGACAAGTGATATAACTGAAAAAATTGAAAAAACTTAGATAAGTGCACAGGCTACCTGTAAATAAGTCTACTTTCGAAGTGAATTAAATATAATTGACTTTTAAATTGTAAACTGCGTGTTACAGAACAACTACTTAAGCATTTTAAATACTTAACTACTTAACTCTTTAATCTCTGTTTAATCTTTTAAAAATTCTACAATTCACTTTTCTTTGACAGTTATTGAAATAAGATTTCAAAGACTGCTATGAATAAAGCAAAAATTTAACATTTTAATTGAATCGAATGCTATTCATATTTTAACTTTGAATTGGATTTACTTCAAATCTAAATTTTCTCACGTGTACCCCTTGTCTTCCAAAATCCTCCTTTATTGTGGAATAAACTTATGTTTTATGGTCTGTAATATAAAAAATATATATATATACAAACTAAATCTTTTCAATGCAGAATGTTTTACAATTTTCTCGTCTTTTTAAAATTCAAATACATTTTCATGAAACTTAACAAAAATTCAAGCACATTTTCATGAAACTTAGCAAAATATTTTGCTAACGACTATAGTGATTGTGGACTCTGATTGACTGTCATTACTTACTTGCAAATACTGAAAAGTTTTAGAATGAGTTTGAAAGTTCGACCATATATCACAGATCATCTACTTCTTGAACAGGGATTGATGGTTGTTTAAGTTTCTAAAAGTTGTTTTATTTTAAAGTGTTAAAAGTAATATATTAGATATCCTTTTGAATTTCTCATGTCGACAGAAAATTATTTTATTTTTTTAGAATAAATCATTTAAAGGAATCCGGGATACAAAAGTTTTCAAAATTTCTAAGAAATATATATATATATATATATATATATATATATATATATTGATATATTCTCTGATTTTTATGTATAAAATGACGCTTAAATCATGTTTAAATCTTAATTAAAAAAGACATTTTTTTGTTTGATTTGTTTTTAAAATTTAGTTTTCAAGAAATTGTTGTCAAGAAATGATTCTTGTGAATATACTTTTTCTTCATGATGGGAATTTTTACACCTTTTCGGATTTAAACTCTAATAACTCAAAAACCGTTAAAAGTGTGTGCTTCAAACTCAGAATATGCCTTTATTTTATTGCATTACTTTAATTTCGATTTAGCGAATTTGAAAAAAAAAATGAATATTTGATTTTTTAAAAATAGTTACGTCATTTTTTTTAAATTTTTACTTTAAATATTTAAATTAAAAAATATAACATTTAAAAAAAGCTGAATCAAAATTGAAATTGAGATACTTCTGTTTATTTAAGTACATCAAATTTAAATTCTACAAATAATATTTTTAATTATAACATTTTTAAATTATCACATTTTTATAATATTTTTTTTACTTTCTAAATTAAATATATATATATATATATATATATGAAAAGTTTTATCGCGTGATTTTGTGTACAAATATAGTAGTTAACCATCACAAAGAGATTCAAAATTTTATCTTAATAAATAAAATTTATTTTAAAATGGTCCCGACCTCCTTAAGCTAAAATTTTAAAATCATTATATTAATCAATAAATTAATTTAAAAACTGTAATATAACGACGATTTTATGTATGATATTTTAATTGTGGTGTTTTTTTAACTATTTTATATCAATTTTATATAATATATGTATTATTTAATATCTATTTTTGTTGTGTATTAGTAAATGATAAATATCATCTGCAGTCGTTATTCATTGAAAAAACATTAAAATCCTCAAGCTTTTGATATTGAACTATCGTTATATCTGTCCAAATTGAATAAAACTAATTTAAGCATTTTCATTTAAATTAAATCATTCCTGAAATTTCAAGAGATATTCGAAGTTCCAAGTTTAACTTTCTCTTTAATTTTCATAGATAAATGTTGATAGATATTTAGTATTTATGTGGACATACACAAAACAGCTAATCGAAATTTTCATGCTGATGTAGAAATATTTTATATTAACAGAAATAAATAATTTAAGGAATATATCTGCAACCATTAAGTCTAAATATTCCATACAAAAGTTTTGATTAAAAAAAAGGATTAATTGTGCATTTTTAAATAAATGATTGAAAATTTTAAAGTAATGTTTTAATTAATGATTAATAATTTAAAGTATATTTTTAGGTACACGTTAAAAGTAAATTCTCACATAAAAGAATAAAACTATTTTTCTCTCATTTATGTTAATTTACATGTATGTTGTTTTAAAATTAAATTAATTTTGGTCTCTGAAATACCGATGAGAAGTAATCGGGGATTTTCAAATATGAATATTTAAATACCTTTTTTTCTTTCAAACTAAATTAGGCTTCTTTAGCAGGTATTATGCAGTGATAACCAATAATTAAATTATTATTCCAATAACTAAGAAATATTCTAACTTCAACTTCCATAAACAGGGTTCCATATTTTATTTCAACAACCACTTCCTTAAGCAAGTACACAGCAAAATTTCAAACACAAAAATTAACGCAATTCAAATCTCTATTTGGCCCCAAATTTACAACACATTAATGTGTTATGAATTTGATAATTGTAATGAGTATAAAAGACACAATTTAGAACACTATAAAACAACTGATTTTTTTCACACGATAATATACACATTTATGAATCGATTTGGACATAACTTGATATGTACATAGAACAAACCAATATTTTCACCAAGCTCGCTGGTCAACTTCATCCGCCCTCTTGTTTCAAAATGGCGGCCATTAGAAATTGTTAAAAAATGTTTAATTTATAATAATGTACGAAAAAAGTTAAATAAATAAATAAATAAAAACATTTTTAACTGTGTGATTTTAATACAAGGATTATGGAGCATTGTTTGTTTTGTCTTTATTTTAAGAAATGGCTTTTATATAAAGTTTGAATTTCTAAATTGGGTAAAATTTTGAAAAATCTATTTTCCAGCGTTAGTACTCTCATATATCAACCGATATGGATGTGAGTATGCGCACAGGACTTAGTAAGATTTCGGTTAAACTCACTGGTTAGTTTCACCCATAATATTGTTTTAAATGGCAGGAACTTCATTATATCGTCGAATTTAACAATCAAATAGAAATCGATTTAGACAAAACTAGCTTGTATAAAGTTGATTAATTTCTCGAAATTTTCATTCGCATTCAGTGTTGACAAAAAGAAGTATTGAATTTAGTACTATTATTTTATTCCTCGAAATTGAGCTTTATACGGTAGAATAATATAACTTGATTTTTTTTAAATAAAAAGGAATATGAAAACCACCTTTTCCCATCGGTTCTTACCGAAAGGTTTTGTTTTATTCTGTTATTTCAAAATACAAAGTCCATTTACGGATCCTTTGTACTCCATTTCTTATAATTTACATTAACTTTCATTGAAAAAATAAAAGTTAGATTTCTGTTCTGTTACTATTAACTTTAAATAATAATAATCCGTTACTCTCGCGTTAAATTGTTCATTTATTTGCCTTCAATAAATAAAAATATGTTAATAATTATTTCGAACTTTTTCTAATCTATTCTAACTCTTGTGCCATTAAATATTCCTTCCAATGTGCGAAAATACTTTTCTATAATTTTATCTTAATTAATAAATAAATCTATAATTTAGAAATAATTTTTCTGTTAACGACAATAAAGACGGGGTCGTTTTGATTAACCTTTATTACTCACTAGCAAAACTCAAAGATTTGGAAATGAGTTTAGAGCTTTGAGCATACATCACAGATAATCTACTTATTAGAAGTCATTTATAATTTTATTAGTTGCTAATAGTTGTTTAAACTTAACACTAATGTACAAAATCATTCAACTATACTTTTTAGGTTGACTGAAAAAAGCGTATCTCTCAGACATATTAAATAAATGCTATATCTTTATTATTATTGTTATAATTATTCAGTTATTTCAAAATACAAAAGTTAATTTATGGTTTCTTGCTAATTCATTCTTAATAATTTATAATTTATATTAAAGTTTTTTAAAAAGATAAACATTAGATTTCTCTTACTTCTAACTTAAATAATAAAAGTCTGTGACTCTCGTATTAAAATGTTCATTAATTAGCCTTCAATAAATAAAAGTAATTGAATCTTTGGTTCTAATTTTTTTATAATATATTCAAACTCTTGTTTCATTTAATACCCCTTCCAGTATTTGGAGCCAATTTTCTAAAATCTAGAAATATTTTTATGCTAACGACAATAAAACGGTCGTACTGATTGACTATCATTACTTTACACACAAATGTTTAAAACTTTTGAAATGAGTTTGGAACTTTTGTCATAGATCACATATCATCTACTCCTTATAAGTGATTCGTGTAGTTGGTAGTTGCTAATTGTTGTTTAAACTTAAAAATAATATACGAAATTATTCAATTTTGTGAGTTTTTAAGTGTTATTACGAAAGTGATTCGTCATTTTGATAGATTCTAATAGTTTAAACTTAAAACTAATATACGAAAACATTCAATTGTACTTGTAATGGTGACAGAAGTACAGTTTATCAATCAGACATATCCTTTAAAAAATAATTTATCGGGTTTTTTTTATTTTATTATTTAAAAATACGAAGATCCATTTACGATTCCTTCCTGTTACATTTTTAATAATTTATTATTTACAAATTACGTATGTGAAAATGTTAAAATGAGATTTCTGTTACAACTATCTTAAATGATAAAATTCTATTATTCTCATATTAAATTGATCATTTGTTTGTCTTTAATAAATAAAATCAATTGAACCATTTTTCTCTACCTTTTTGAAATCTATTCAAATTCTTTTACCGGTAAATATTCCTTACAATGTTTCAAAACACTTTTCCAAATCTGGAAATATTTTTCTGCTAACGACAATAAAATGACTTACTAACCCGCAAATACTCAAAACATTGAAAATAAGTTTGGAACGTTCGGGATACATCACAGGTCATCTACTTCTTCGGCAGTGATTCATAATTTTATTAGTTGCTAATAGTGGTTTTAAATTAAATCTAGTATATGAAACTATTCAGTTGACTTTATTATGTTGACAGCAAGAAACTCTATCTCTCAGACAAATTCTTCTAAGAAAGAATTGCTATATCATTTTTTATTATTTTATTTAAAAATATGAGTGTACAATTGCCGTTCCTTTCTATCCCAATCTTAGTAATTTATAATTTACTTTAACGTATGTTAAAAAGACAAACATTAGATTTATGTTACTCCTAGCTTAAATGATAAAAATCTATCACTCTCATATTAAATTGACTATTAATTTACATTCAATAGATACAATTAAATGAATCTTTACTTTTACCTTTTTAGAATCTATTGAAAGTCTTGTTCCATTAAATATCCTTTCCAGTGTTTGAAAACACTTTTCTACAAACAAGAAATATTTTTCTGCTAACGACAATAAAAGCGGTCGGCCTGATTGTCTCTCACTGCTTACACGCAAATACTTAAAACTTTGAAAATGAGTTTGGAACTTTGGTCATACATCACAGATTATATACTCCTTAGAAGTGATTCATGTGTTTATTAGTTGCTAATAGTTGTTTAAAATTAAAACTAATATGCGAAACCATTTATTTGACGTTGTTAAGTTGATAGAAGAAAAGTTTATTTCTCTGACATATTCTTTTAAAAAAGAATTACTATATCTGTATTATTTTTCATTCCGTTATTTTAAAATAAGAAATCTATTTATGGTTCCTTCCTATTCCATTCTTAGCAACGTATAATTTACTTTAACGCATATTAAAATGATTAACATTACATTTCTGTTATTACTAACTTAAATGTTAAACATCTGTTACTATAGTATTAAATAGTTCATTTATATACATTTAATAAATAAAATTAATTGAATCTTTATTTCTAAGTTTTTATAATATATTTAAACTCTTGTATCATTAAATATGTCATACATTATTTGAAATCACTTTTCTAAAATCTAGAAATATTTTTCTGCTAACGACAATAAAAGCGGTCGGCCTGATTGTTTCTCATTACTTTACACGCAAATACTCAAAAGTTTGTCGGTGATTTTGGAACTTTGATCATATATTACAGATCATCTACTTCTTCGAAAATGATTTATGATATTACTAGTTACTAAAAGTTGTTTAAACACAAAACTGACATAGAAAAATATTTTATAATTCTTGTTATGTTGTCAGAAAAACGCTTATCTCTAGGATATATACTTTTAAGAAAGAATTGCAATATTATTTTATTTCTATTATTTCAAAATACGAAGGTTTCTTTACTATTCGTTCATTCTTGTTCCATTCTTAGTCATTTTTAATTTGTATCAATGTATATTAAAAATATAAACATTATATTTCTCTTAGTCATAACTTAAGTGATAAAAACTATGACTCTCATATTAAACAATTTATTTATTTAACTGTCATGTAAAAAATAATCTGATACTTTATTTCATTCTCTTTTTAATCAATTTAAATTTTTCTACCAATAAATATTCCTTTCATTATTTGAAAACATTTTTGTAAAATTTAGAAATTCATTTTCTGCTAACGGCAATGAAGACGGTCATCCTGATTGACCATTATTAATCATACGCAAACACTCAAAACTTTCGAAATGAGTTCGGAAATTTGGCCATGCATTACAGATCATCTTGTCTTTAGAAGTGATTCATGATTTTATTAGTTGTTAATAGTTGTTTAAACTTAAAACTAATATGCAAAACCATTCAGTTGTACTTGTTCTGTTGACAGAAGAAAAGTTTACTTCTCAGACATATTCTTTAATACGTTCGCTGCCGCTCACGCACAACTACGTGATATGGCGCCTACGTTAAGGGGCCAATCACGCGCCAGAACGTGATGTGGGATTATATCCAATGCCCAGCCACGCGCTGGCGCGGGAAAACCTTCACTGATTCTTTGTTATAAAAAAGTATATCGGCTTCTGGGAAAAACCCACTTCTACTGTGTGGCATTAACTATCATCACATCTTCGCGTAAGCGACAGCGAACGTGTTAAGAAAGAATTGTAATGTTGTTTTTTAATTCTGTTATTTCATAATATGACGGTTCATTTACGGTTACTTCCTATTACAGTTTTAGAAATTTATAATTTACTTTAAGATATGTTATAAAGATAAAATTTATATTTTTGTTACTTATAACTTAAATTTAAAAAAAATATCACTCTTATATTAAATTATTCATCTATTTGCCTTGTTCACATAAAATTAATCGAATCTTTATTTCTAACTTTTTCGAATCTATTAAAACTCTTGTGCTATTAAACATTCTTTCTAGTATTTTTAAAACACTTTTCTAACATCCAGAAATATTTTCCAACTAATGACAATCAAATCAGTTGTCCTGGTTGACTCTCATTATTTACACACAAATACTCAAATCTTTGGAAATGAGTTTGGAAGTTTGATCATTTTACCTCATATCACCTACTTGGTTCACGATTTTATTAGTTTCTAATTGTTATTTAAACTTAAAAGTAACATACAAGACCATTTAATTATATTTGTTATGTTGACAGAATGAAAGTTTAACTGCCAGACATATTCTTGCAACAATGAATTACTGTATCGTTTTTCATTCTTTAATTTAAAATTTAGAAGGTCCATGATTCCTTCTTATTCATTTGTTAGTAATTTATAATTTACATATATGTGTGTTAAAATGACAAATATAAGATTTTTGTTACTACTATTTTAAACGACAAAAATCCTACACTCTCGTATTAAATTGTTCATTTATTTGCATTCAATAAATAAAATTAATTGAATATTTATTTCTACATTTTACTAATTTATTTAATCTATTGTGCGATTAAATAATCCTTCCAGTATTTGAAAACACTTTTATAAGATCTAGAAATACTTTTCTGCTAAAAACAGTAAAGACAGTCATCCTACTTGACTCTCATTACTTAAACGCAAATATTCAAAACTTTAGAAATGAGCTTAGAACGTTGGTCATATGTCACTTATCATATACTTCTTAGAAATGATTCATGATTTTATTAAATGCTAATAGTTGTTTAAACTTAAAACTAATTTACGAAACCATTTAATTGACCATGTTATGTTGATAGAAGAAAATTTTACCTCTCTGACTATTTTTTGAAGAAAGAACTACTATATCTGTTTTTTCATTATATTATTTCAAAATACGAAACCACTTATGTTTCCTTCCTATTCCATTTTTACTAACTTATAATATTTACTTTAACGTATGTTAAAGTCATAAACGTTAGATTTATGTTATTACTGACTTAAATGATAAAAATCTGTTACTCTAGTATTAAATTGCTCATATATTTCCCTTCAATAAATAAAATAAATTATTTCTACTTTTTAAAAATCAATGAAAGTTCTTATGTCATGAAATATTCCTTCCGATATTTGAAAACACTTTTCTAAAATCTAGAAATATTTTTCTGCTAACGACAATAAAAGCGGTCGTCTTAATTGACTCTTGACTCTTGACATTACTTACACGCAAATACGCAAAACTTTGGTATGGAGTTTGGAACTTTGATCATATATCACACAACATATTCTCCTTAGCAGTGATTCATGATTTTATTACTTGCTAATAGTCGTTTAAAATTAATACTAATATACAAACCATTTAATTGATTTTACTCTGTTGGTTGAAGAAAAGTATACCTGTATCAAATATTCTTTTAAGAAATAATTACTATACACTATAAAAAAAAAAACTGACGATTTAACGGAAGTATTACTGGTAATCTAGACGCCAGTACTATTTACTGTTTTTTAACGGAAAAATTTTCGTAAATTCTGGGAAGAACTCGATAAAAACGGAATATTTTGGGGAATTTTTCCGTTAAAAAACAGTAAATAGTACTGGCGTCTAGATTATCAGTAATACTTTCGTTAAATCGTCCGTTTTTTTTTTTTTTTTTTTTTTTACAGTGCACATGTTTTATTTTTTTTCACACACATACATTAAGTTATTTCAAAATATAAAATAAATTTATGGTTCCTCCCTATTCCATTCATGGTAACTTATAATTTATTTTAACTGTACGTTAAACAATAAATATTAGACTTCTGTTGCTAAAAACTGATAAAAAAGCTATTTCTCTATTTTTAAACAGTTTATTTATTTGTCTTCAATAAATAAAAGTAATTACACATCTATTTATACCTTTTTCTAATCTATTCACACTCATATGTTATTAAATATTCCATGCAATATTTGAAAACACTTTTCTAGAATCTAGAAATATTTTTCAGCTAACGTTAATAAAAGCGGTCGGCCTGATTGATTATCATTATTTTACACGGAAATATTGAAAATTTTGAAAATGAGGTTGGAACTTTGGTCATACATCACAGATCATCTACTTCTTCAACAGTGATTCATGTTTTTCTTAGTTGTTAATACATGTTTAAACTTAAAACTAATATACGAAACCATTCAAATGATCTTGTTAAGTTGAAAGAATAAAGTTTATCCCATGAGAATTATCTCTTAAAAAAGAGAATTGCTACATAATTGCAATATATATTCTAAAACATATCTTAGAATTAAAGATACTATTAATTACATACTTTTTCAATGCAAGCTTTAAAGGAATTTATTCAATTTAAGTTAGAAAAGTTTCAGGTAACTTTATGATTTTTCGTTTAGAGAGAAATCAGCACAAGTGAACAAAAAGAAAGATTTTCTTTTACAAATATACATTTATGTATTTGAGTTCTATGTTAAAATTAATTTTCTTTTAACATTTCAGTTTTTTTTTTTTTTTTTTTTTTTTTTTTTTTTTTTTTTTTTACGTTGCATAATTTTTGTTGGTTGATTTAAATTTCTAAATAGCACATTTTTTATTGTCAAATCATGATTTAGTTATATATATAATTTGTGATTATCGGCATTATAAAAAAATTATCTCGAATCTAGAGAAGATGTTCGGTATTTTAAAAATAATTTTAATTTATTACAAATTAAAAACAAAACATACTAAAAGAACCCTTTAATATCACAAAATTTCGATTTGTTTTTTATCTTGGGAAATATGTTTCTTTCATTCAAAAAAAGGACGCATTAATAGTGGGCCTATAATAATAAACTATTTATATAAGTTTACCGTTACCAATAAATATTATCTTTTAACCATTACTCATGAAAAATAAAACATAAACAAATGTGGTTCAAACATGTAAATTACTATTTAACTGCTTGCATTAAATAAAAATAATTGAATCTCTGCTACAATTTAATATTTTTTTTCAAAAAAAAAAAAAAATAGATTTCGTATGAAATACTGCCTATTGCGGTCTCTTCTATGTTGGAATTTCTGAAAAAACTTTGCAGTTCTACACCGATCATGAGCCCTAGACTACACCACCATCAGTATAGTCCGGGAGCCGACCGTCGATTTACCTATGTATCGAGTAAAAGGAGCGGACATACATCAAAATGTAGGTCTCAATGTGCACATTAAGAATATCACTGTCTGCCAGCTCCTACCCTGCCGGAACGGAAGGCAGCCGCACTTTTATGACGTCAATTTTGAGTGTTTACCTATGTATCGAGTACAAGGACCAGACATACATCAGAACGTAGGTCTCAATGTGCACATTAAGAATAAAACTGGCTGCCTCATACATCAAAATGTAGGTTTCAATGTGCACATTAAGAATATCACTCGCTGCCAGGTCCTATCCTGCCGGAACCCAGTGGCAGCCGCACTTTTATGACGTCAAGTTTGAGTGTTTACCTATGTATCGAGTACAAGGCCAAGACATACATCAAAATGTAGGTCTCAATGTGCACATTAAGAATATCACTCGCTGCCAGGTCTTATCCTGCCGGAACCCGGTGGCCGCCGCGCATTTATGACGTCAATTTTGTGTGCTTACCTATGTATCGAGTACAAGGCCAAGACATACATCAAAATGTAGGTCTCAATGTGCACATTAAGAATATCACTGGCTGCCAGGTCCTATCCTGCCGGAACCCGGTGGCAGCCGCACTTTTATGACGTCAATTTTGAGTGTCTACCTATGTATCGAATTCAAGGTCCGAACATACATCAAAATGTAGGTTTAAAAATGCATATTAATAATATAAGGGTCTACTTTGTCCAATTTTACTGGAATCAGGTGGCAGCAACATTTTTATGACATCAATTTTGAATGTCTACCAATGTGTCGAATTTAAGGATCATATATAAATAAATATGAAGGTTTAAAAGTGCACATTAATAATATCATGGTCTGCCATGTCTAATTCTGCCGGAACCAGGTGGCAGACTCATTTTTTCGTCAATTTTGAGTGTTTACCTATCTATCGCACCTCGCAGATAGTGATATTATTAATATGCGCATTGAAACCTACATTTTGATGTTTGTGGCAACCAGTGATAATCTTAATGTGCACATTGAAACCTACATTTTGATGTATGTCTTGGCCTTGTACTCGATACATAGGTAAACACTCAAAATTGACGTCATAAATGTGCGGCTGCCACCGGGTTCCGGCAGAATAGGACCTGGCAGCCAGTGATATTCTTAATGTGCACATTGAGACCTACATTTTGATGTATGTTTTGGCCTTGTACTCGATACATAGGTAAACACTCAAAATTGACGTCATAAAAGTGCGGCTGCCACCGGGTTCCGGCAGGATAAGACCTGGCAGACAGTGATATTCTTAATGTGCACATTGAGACCTACATTTTGATGTATGTCTGGTCCTTTTACTCGATACATAGGTAAACACTCAAAATTGCCCAGGTAAAAAAGTCAGCAAAAAACCTTTAAAAAACCCTTCAGGGAAGCTCAAGGTATTTCGGACAAAAAAACCTGAAAGCTACCTTAAGGTAAAAAACCTGTATTTCCCCTCCACATTTTTGTCCGAAATACCTTAAGCTTCCCTGAAGGTAATAAAACCTGCGTAAACCCTTGATACTTTGTCCGAAATACCTTACACTTACCTGAAGGTAATAAAACCTGCGTAATCCCTTGACACTTTGTCCGAAATACCTGAAGTTAGCCTTTAGCCCCGGTTACCCCCCAATCCCCTTGGGGGGGTGGCAAAATGGGGGTAGGGGAAAGGATGTGCATAACATGTATAAGGAGTCACAGGCTTTTCCAACAATATGTCACATGTGAGGGGAAACAAAATTTAGAAAACTGTCCCCTTCGGGGGGGGATGAGTGAGAAAAGAGAAATTGTTGATGCATAACAAGATTAAGTGGTTACATGCCTTTCAAATGGTATGTCACAACAGGGATATCAGCAAAAGAGACCTGCTTTGAATCCCTCGAAAAATTATGCCCCTTGAAATGTGCACCCTCTTTCCCCCTTTCTTTGAAATTTTTAGATATTATAAATATTTATTAGAAAACCATAAAAAAAGGATCTAAAATGATAAAAACGCTACAATTTCAAAAGCATATGAAAAGCAGAAAAAATAATGAAATTCTTCGTTCGTCCACAGGAAAAATCTGCGAAATTCATCCATCGACCCAATGAAAAAAATCCGAAGAATTTTGTAAATCGATTACAGCTGCAAATTTTTTTTAACATGTGGGAATAAAATGTTTCAAAACTCATAAATCAGTAATGCAAAAAAAATTGATACAATAATTCATACTTTAAAAAAATTCACAATATTTCCCAGTCAATTATTTGGAAAAAAAAGAGTTTCTTTATTCCGTTACTTTAAAATAATGAGAAATTTAACAATCTGTTGCAGTAAAAGAAACTCACCAGTGAATTGTGAGAAAAAAAAAATTGAGATTTTTTTAGTCGGTGAAAGGAGAAAAAAAAAATGCAAAATTTTTAAGCCGATTTCTGATGAAAAATCGTTAAATGAGTCACACTGAATATTGCATAATGAATAATAATTAATGTAAAGAAAAAATATTGCATAATAACATTTTAAATAGGGAAAAGTCACAAAATTCATCTGCCACAGGAAAACATTTCAAAATTTTACTGATAAAAAAAGTGTAAACAAACCAATTCAAAATATTTTTTTCTGAACAAGGTACATAATAGCCCTTTTATAAAAATTCACGCCCTTTTTTCTTTTTTAGAGCAGCTCTTTTTTTTTCTATAAACTATAAACAATATAATTTTAGTATTGATTTGAGATAAAAATATCGGAGGGGGGGGGGAGAATTTTCAAAAAAGGGAGCAGTTGTATCTTGTTAAATAATTTATACATATATATATTTTTTTAAAGTTCATTTTTCGCAATAAATTTTAATATTTTCTGAGACTGATTGATTTTTTGGAGATCTTCCCAATTCATTGATGAATTCAGCGATTTTTTCGCCTGTGATCAAATAAAGAATTTTGCTTTTTTTATTTTTTAGAAATGTTATTTCTGTCATTAGGCTGCCGAAAAGCTTTGCAAAATTGTCAATCGTTTTTGTGAAAAAAATCGAGAAATTCACCAAACGGTTGGCTATGATGAAAAAAAAAATTATTCAGTCTGTCAAAAATATATACTAGTTTTGCCAGTAAGTTGTGAGGGAAAATAGGGAAATTCACCAACTGTTTACTGGTTAAAATGAAATTTTTGGACCACCTGAGGGGGGGGGGCAGGAGAAATTTACACCTTGCCTGTCCTCATACACAATTAAAGTTATTGACCGTAATAGCCTAATGTGAAAAAAAAACCCTTAAAAAGTAAAAATTGTTTAATAATAATTAAAATGCTAGCAAAATATATGTGAACACTCTCATAAGATTAGCATTAGCTTGAGTGTTTAAAATCTTAAATGGTCATGCAAAGAAACTGAACTATTACTTTTTGATTTTTATTACAGATTATATACATATAAAGTTTCTTTTACTTTCACATATCTCAAAAGGAGGCTCCCATAGATTTAACATTAGCTTGTGAGATTCTTTGTATATCATAAATTTAAATATATACATTTTTGTATAATAATAAAAAAAAAAACATTATTTAATCTGTCAAAAAAAAAAAAAAAAAAAATTGCCTGGTTTACTTACTGATTACATGGAGAAAGAAAACTCACAAGTTTATCCAGTAAGTTGTGCGGAAAAATAGGGAAATTCGGCAGCTGTTTACAAGATAAAATGAAATTTGTTGACCATCTGCATGGGGGTGGGGGGGGGAGGAAACCTGCACCTTCCATGTCCTCATACACAATAAAATTGATCAACTGTAAGAGCCTAATGGAAAAAAAATCCCTAAAAAAAAATAAATAACTAAAATGCTAGGGAAAAATATGTAAATAACTTCCCCATAAGATTAACATTAGTTTAAGCATTAAAAATCTAAACTGGTCATGCAAAGAAATTGCATCACTAATGTTAAACCTATGAGAGCATTCTTTAAAAAAATTTCTCACTTGCATATTGATAATTTTAAATGTTTTTTTTTCTTGCTCAGAACAGCAGAGATTGAATTCTAATTGGGCTATTGTATACTTTTTGATTTTTATTACAGATTATATATATAATTACTTTTACTTTCACATATCTCAAAAGGTTGCTCCCATAGGTTTAACATTAGCTTGCGAGTTTCTTTGTATATCATAAATATATAAATTTTTGTATGAAATGACTAACATATTCTTCATTTCCCCCCCCCCCCGCCTTTCATTTTGCCACCCTGGGCACATGTGGGAAGAAAAAAAAATGAAAAAGTCATACAAGTGTTGGTATAATATAAATAAATAAAAATAAGTAATGCAATATGTAAGCAGACATGGTACTGGCTAAGCAAAAAAAAAAAAAGCTGAACTTTCACAGCTTTAAGGACTTTTGACAAAATTAGCATTTTCTCACAGCGTTTTAACAAAATTAGCACTTTTCTGTAATTTTTTAACGAAATTAGTGTTTTTTGTGAACATTTTACAAAAATTGTACTTTTTTCTACGATTTTTTCAATGACATTTATATTATCCATGATCCTTTAGCGATATTCACAGTTTTTCTCACCGTTTTTGACAAAATTAAAAAAATTACACAATCTTTCGAGAAAATTCGAGTATTTTCTGCGATATTACACCAAAATTTGTGTATTTTCCGCGATCTTTTGTCAAAATTTGCATACTTTCCAAGATCTTTTGTTAAAATCTACATATTGTCTGAGATCTTTCGTCAAAATCCACATATTTTCTGAGATCTTTTGAGAAATTTCTCTTATTTTCCACGATCTTTCGATAAAATTAGTGATTTATCTTCAATCTTTCAACAAAATTAATGATTTTCCACCGATCTTTCTTCAAAATACGTCTATTTTCCGTTATCTTTCTAGAAAAAACTTCTATTTTCCTCGATCTAACGACAAAATTCTCATTTTCCACAATCTTTTGGCAAAATTTGCATATTTTCCTCGATTTTTCGGTAAAATTTGCAATTTTCTGTGATCTTTTGGAAAAATTCGTGCATTTTCCGAGATCTTTCATCAAAATTTTCATATTTCTGCTGATCTTTCAAATAAATCTGCATATTTTCCTTGATTTTTCGACAAAATTAGAATATTTTCTTCGATCTTTCTAAAAAGTTTGAGTATTTTCCACGATCTTTCAACAAAAATTTGAGTATTTTTCCTAATCCTTTAACAAAAGTCGCGTCTTTTTCCGTAATCTTTTGACCGAAATCGCATTTTTCTTTCCGCAATCCGTTGAAGAAAACTCTGCTAATTGACTGTTTGAAACTGAATATTTTTTCCCCCGATCGTTAAACAAACTTATAGGTTTTTTGCGATCCTTTGGCGAAATTTGCATTTTTTCCTACAGTCCTTTGAAGAAATTTTCTCAATTTGGTGCAGTTAGTATTCATGTTTTTGTTGTAATTACACCCCCCCTCCCCTCAATAAGAAGGTCAACAAATTATAATGCATATTTGCAACGATCCCAGGGATGATAAAATGCATCACTGAAAAAGCAGAATTCAGCATTTCTGCAGAAAAGTAGCATGTATGCATAAGTCAGCCCACAAAGACAAATCCAAAAACTCACCATGTTGTAAAATGGGTTGTAAAAAACACAAATTTTGATAAATGACCATGAAAAAAATGGGAAATTTAAAACAAATTTTATCAAGATCCCGAGAAAAAGACAAATTTCGACAAGCGATGCTGAAAAAAAATCTGCAAATTTTCTAAGCAGATTGCTAAAAATGGTAAATATTGTAAAAAGATTACAAAAACAACTAATTTTGTCAAAGAATTGGGAAAAAACTATAAATTTTGTTTAAAAAAAAATCCCCAAAAAACAGCACATTTCAACAAAAATCCAAAAAAAAAAAAAGAAATTTTGTAAACAGATTGCAAAAAAAGGTGAATTTCATTAAACGATCATGAGAAAACACCTCATTTTATATAGGTATCAGAGAAAAAAATGTGAATTTCATTAAAAAATTGTGAATTTCGTTAAAAAATTGTGAAAATTCTCAGAAAAACAGTAAATTTTGACAAAAAATCCTAAAAGACAAAATTTGTAAACAAACCTAAAAAAAGGCAAATTTTATTAAAAAACGATGAGAAAATGACTATTTTGTTAAAATATTATAAAAAAACTACTAAATTTGTCAAGAGGTCGCGAAAAAACTCAATTTTTTTCCATGTATCGCAAAAAAAAATGTGAATTTCGTCAACTGATTGCGAAAAAAAAAGGGCAAGTTTCGACAAAAAATCCCTAAAAAAAACAAATTTTGTAAACAAATCACGAAAAAAACCCCAGCAAATTTCATTGAAAGAAATTCTGGAGTTCTATTGCTTTTAAATATAGTGAAACTTGTTAATCGGTTAAAGAAAAATAAAATCATAAATATGGAAATTCGCTAATTCCAAAAATACAATATTTATCTTATAAAATAAATAAAAATTCACTTACCTTTATTTTTAATTCATCACTCGTACAACCTTCCAAACACGAAAAATCGCACCTATCGTTGATAGGTCAAAAAAACATCTTCAGTTTTGTTGATGATGCACGAAAAAAATTGCAAATTAAGTACATTTGCTCGGAAAAATTGCATGTTTTCTCGGTTTATCGTCTGAAAAAAACACGAATTTCGTTGATCGTGCACGAAAAAATTGCGAATTTTGTTGATTAGGGACGAAAAAATATCACAAATTTCGTTGGTAAGGCACAAAAAACGCAAATTTTGCGATGATGCGCGAAAAATTTGAAAATTTTGTTGATCGACTGCGAAACAATCGAGTGTTTTGTCAGTTTATCAAAATAAAAAAATCGTGAATTTCATCTCGCAGCGTAAAAATGTGCAGATTTCGTCAAAGTTAGTTAAAAGTTGCAAGTTTTTGTTGATTGGACGCGGAAAAATTTGTATTTCGTCAACTAAGGGCGGAAAAAACGCATATTTTGTCGATCGAACATGGAGAAATCGTGAGTTTTATAGATCGGATTGCGAAAAATTGGATATTTAGTATGTCAAACACGAGAATATCGTGAATTTTGTTCGTCACATGGGGAAAAGGTGTAAATTTTGCCAATCAGGCTCTAATAAATTTGCGAATTTTATCGATTAGGTTCGTAAAAATCAGAAATTTCATCGATTGGCTTCGTAAAAATCGCGAATTTTGTTAATCAGGCGCGGAAAGATCATGAATTTTCTCGATCGGCTTCATAATAATAACGAATTTTCCGTTCAGCTCGGAAAAATCACGAATTTCGTCGATTATGCGAAGAAAAATTGCGAATTTCTCCGATCGACTTCTTAAAAATTGCGAATGTCGGCGATCATGCGAAAAAAACCCGCAAATTTTGTCAATCAGGCACGATAAAATCATAAACATTCATTGATCAAGTGCAATAAAATCACAAAAATTCGTCGATCGGCTTTATGAGAATCACGAATTTTCTTGATCGACTTTGTAAAAATCATGATTTTTTCTTCGATCGGCTTTGTAAAAATAGTGAATTTTCTTGATCGATTTCTGAAGAATTGCGAATTTTGTTAATCGTTCAAGGAAAGATCATGAATTTTCTTGATTCGCTTCATAAAAATTGCAAATTTTATTGATCGGTCTGGTAAAAAAACGAAATTTTTTCGATCAGGCGTGGAAAAATTGCAAATCTCGTTGATCAAGGCACGAAAAATTGGGTATTTCATTGATCAGGTATGGAAAAATCTTGTTGAGCGGCTCCTTCTTTGTTTTTCATTCATAAACTTCACATTTTTTTTTCAGCACCAGCCGCTTATGTTTGTTTCTTAGCACTTTTAATAAAACAAAATTTACTCTCTTGAATAAAATCAAGGAGTATTATTACATCTTGAAAATAATCTTTGCTACAACTGCTACAAACATAAAAACTGCTGATACAATCTCACCAACTGAATTTGATATTTTGACTGGGTATGCTAATTTAAAGGTATACCTCCCCCCAATTCCCTCTGAAACTATATTTTTTATCCGATTATAAGTCACAGATCATCTCATTGAAATCAAATTTTCTTCGTGTTATTGATGTGGCCTTGGAGTACACAGGCATAATTGTAAGTGGCCCTTCTCTTGAAAAGGTTGTGCACCCATATCATAGAGCATATTTCTCAGAAATAATTTGCAGTCTACAAAAAAATATATTACACAGAAGGTGCAGGCAATTTCTTATATTTTATAAGCTGACTATTTACAACACAATTACTTTAAATCATTTTTTTTCAATTATCTATAAAACTATTTAGATTAATAAATTTACAAGTAATATTTGAAAATATCCATAAAAAGATTAAGATATTTTTGATAACTTGATTGACACTTATTTTTAATATGTCGGAGAAGTAAAATCAACATCAATACAAAAAATAAATAAATAAAAAATACATATATACATAAATTTCTTTACAATGAACAGGGCTAAATTACATATGGGTTATTTGAATTCCCTATAACTGACATTTAATTACCTCCTCTTCTATTAAAATATAAAAAAACAAATCTAAAATTAAATAATAAGAATAAAAAATTTCATCTAAAAATTCGCCCCCGAAAATACTCTCATTAGGTCTTTAATAGTGAATAGCTAAAAATACACTCAATATTCATTTCTCGAAAGGGATTTTTTTTTTAAGAAACGTGGGACTTTCATGCATAAATTGTCGCCAAATATTAATTTTTAACTATCTTGTCAGTTTATACATTTAAAAAGATTAATAAACGTAGACAGAATGACTCCAGTTTTAGCTAAAAGAGATAAATAAAATAATAAACAAACGAACGCAAAGCCAAGAACGACAGCGATTATCCCGCCAAACGCGCGGTCAGTTTGTTTACAAAGTAAAGTGGAGTTGAGAAGATTTCAGTCGCGACGCCAGTCATGACATTTCGCTAGTAATCAAACTGCAAACAAACGGTTACATAGGCTGTATTTTATATCTAAGTATTTTTATACTTTACAGGCAGTTGTAACATTTTCTATGATTTATATTTAAGAAGAAAAATGGATTTTCTTATAAATATCCATATATATAACAGTAAATATATGGACATTTTATGTGACAAGAGTTGGATTTCGGTACAGGAAAGAGCGAGGGGATGAACATATTTTTAAAAACTTCAGGTGCATTTTTTGGACGGTATAGAAGTTTCAAAGAGATTTCTTATTGGAGGTGGAATGAATTTTCTTTAGGGAATTTTTGTGGGTGTTTGAACACGATTTTAAATAATGATGAAAGGGATTTTTAATTAATTTGGAGATTTTTTTTAGGGGGAATTTTTGTTAATTAAAATTTTTGTATGTATTAGAATTGGAGGGGCTATTTTACTGCGGAAGTTTGAGGAAAAATTATGAAAATTTTCAGGGTAAAAAATAGATTAACAAAGTTTTGTGTTTTTTATTTTTTATTTATTTTTTTTTATCTATTTTTTTAACGAGGAGATTTCAAAATAATCTTGAGATTTTTGTTTTCTTTAAAGGGATATTTGTGGATGGGAAGGAAAAATAGTAATTTTAAATAGTAATTAAAAACCTTAACGAAGAAGCCTTAAAATAATTTAGATATTTTTATTTTTAGAACGGGATTTTTATATCGCTATTTTAAATTGAAATTTAATTAAAAATTTTAATGAAGAGCGTTAAGAATTTGCCATTTAACCGCTCACGGGATTTTTGGATGGGATTGAAAAATTGTAATTTCAAATGGTAATTAAAATCTTAACTTGGGGACTTTAAAATAATTTGAAGATTTTTTATTTCTAGAACGGGGAATTTTTATATCGCTATTTCAAATTATAATTTAAAATAACTAAAAGTGTTAACAAGGGTAATTAAGAATTTTTTATTGAACCGGTGGAAGAAATTAGATTTCTCAGAATTATCTAAAATATTAATTAAAAAAATAATAAATATTATGAGGAAATGCAAACATATCAAAATCTTAGATATCATAATGTGCAATGATAAACCTCAATAAAACCTTTAAGTAAAACCTTTATATTACCTGCGTGAGAAACAGTTTTCATTTTCCTTCAAAATACCTCAAGTGATTTCGAGAAAATCTTCTAAGTCATTAAAGATGATTTAAAGGTAATAATTTGCTCATAAAAACCTGTATGAAAACTTTTAAAAAGCTGTATATTTCTCTTAGGGAAACCTTTAGCTTTCATTTCCCTTATAAATACCACCAAAAACCTTTAATATGCCTGCAAAATCTCAAAATATTTAAAGGTTTTTTGCTGATTTTTTTACCTGGGTGACGTCATAAAAGTGCAGCTGCCACCGGGTTCCAGCAGGATAAGACCTGGCAGACAGTGATATTCTTAATGTGCACATTGAGACCTACATTTTGATGTATGTCTGGTCCTTTTACTCGATACATAGGTAAACACTCAAAATTGACGTCATAAAAGTGCGGCTGCCACCGGGTTCCGGCAGGATAGGACCTGGCAGCGAGTGATATTCTTAATGTGCACATTGAAACGTACATTTTGATGTTTGTGGCAGCCAGTGATATTCTTAATGTGCACATTGAAACCTACATTTTGATGTATGTCTGGTCCTTTTACTCGATACATAGGTAAACACTCAAAATTGACGTCATAAAAGTGCGGCTGCCACCGGGTTCCGGCAGGATAGGACCTGGCAGCGAGTGATATTCTTAACTAGCGAGCTACGCCCGCTAGCTGGGCAACTTTTTCAAAACGAACCTCGATATTAAGCAGTACATAATAAGCAAAAAAATTCATTTAATAAGCAAGTCTTGGTGTTCGAATCCTCAAGCACAAAAAAAGTAAATTAAAGAGCTATGGTTGTTATGCGCTCATTATCCCGTTAAAAATATGTGATTTTGCACAGTGGGCGCTAGGCGCCATAGTCGCCATCGTCCCGTTAAAAATATTTGGTTTTGCACGGTTGACGCTGCGCGCCCATAATACATTTTCTCGTATTTTTTGGTTCATCAGAAGCAGACTTTTACGCAGATTCTGAATATGTAATCAGTTTTTTTCTACTTTAAAAACTGTCTGCATGATGGTTTAAGAAAAAACGCGCAAAAAAAAGTTTGGGTATTAAAAACTGCAAAAGACTGCTATACAAAGAAAATAAATAATTTCATTAATATCACAAACAACATAACTAATAAATAATTTTGGTAGCTCGTTTTCCGTTGGTACTAACAGAAATTAGTATTAATCGCGTAAATCTTAGGTTACACAATATTCGTGTATGCTACCAAAAAGAAAAAGTATGAAAATGAGCTACAACGATTAATACTCACATACAGAATAAATATATGAATAGCCAGTTACATCTGAGATCCTCAAAATATTAATTAGCAACACTATTACCTCTTAGTAAACATATCTTGCTGTGCTTAAATAGTTGTACTTATTATCCTTATATATATTATAAATGTGAAAGTGTGTCCGAAAATTGGAATGAACTTGGCTTCAAAACGGATGGATTAATGTCTTTGAATTTTTGTATATAGATAAATTATTGGTCTGAAATGAACATAGGCTAATTTTTATTTATTTTATTCAAATATTTTTCTTAATAATTCAACATTTCACTATTTTTCATACAGAATAAATTGAAAAATTTTCTATAATATTTAATCATCTTTCTTTTTTCGTTGCCAAAAAATAAAAAAACCGGAATAATTATTTCTTTTTGTAATTAATTTTCAATTGAAAAATTTTCACGTGATAAAACAAAATGAAATAAATAAATGCACCTTATTTTGTTTTTCGGTTAGAGGTTAAAAACCGCAATTTTACCAATTGTGACGTCAGAGGAATACTGTTTTTGTTCTTATATCACGCAAATTATTATATAAAATTTCTTTTACACTTAGAAGACTTCACAAGAATATAACTTCACAATTTACAAGAATATAAATATTTTAGTAGTTTTTTCCAGATATTAATCCGTAATCAAAATGAACCTTTTTCTTTCTTTCGCTTCAAGACTATAAAATTCCACTTTTTACCAATTGTGACGTCACAGGAATACTTTCCATTAAGAATTTTAAAATATCAATGTAAACGTCATATTTGAAACAAAGTATAAGTTTTCAAGTTTTCATTTTTAATAACACAATGTAATTTTGAGTAAGTGCTAAAAAGAGACGACTGTGACGTCACATATTAAAAATAAAATAAGTATGCTCTGATGTTCCAATGAAATGAGATTGAATCATGATATCAAAAGTAATTATTTAAAGAAAATTAAGTTTATCCTCTGAGTGTGATAAATATTTACTTTTAAAATGAAATAAGTTTTTTAAAGGTTAAATATTAAATGACTAGAAAATGTTAATAATTTATAACGCATATTTATCCATATCGTAAATGACGTAATCATCAATGAAAAATACTTTTTATCATTCTTAGAAAGTAAGAAAAGCTCAACTAATAAAAAAAAAATATTTTTGTGTGTTAATTCTTAAAATTGTTCAATTCTGAAAATATAAATAAAAATCCCTTTAAAAATGTACTTTCGGGCTTAAAATCTAAAGATTTAATGTAATTGTGAGAAAATACATTACTGGAAACAGGTTTGTAAATGGATATTAATTCCACATTTTTTTAGCTCTTAAAAAGTAAAAATATGTTGTCACTTTTAAAAATATTTTTTTATAATAAATTTCTATAAAGTTTTATAGTATGCAAAGCATATATGTACAAATTATACAAAAATGCCACCTAAAACACAGTTTTGTAGTAGATTTTTCTAACACAGTTTTTCCGTTTTACGGAAACTACCCCCTTTTTGACACTTTCTAACATGGTCTAAATGTGTTTACGAATTCAACCTGTCTGTCTAACGAATGCCGCGTGCCTGGGGTCTGCCGTCTGTTTGTCCGTGTTTTAACTTGAGTAAATATAGTGGTATTCATACGAAAATGATACATGTTATTGAGATTTGCCATAAAATGTGCGGCAATGAAAATGAACTGGTAGCAATTATAGCTGAATCACAGGAACACTCAAAAGGAGACTTTACATTATGGTCTAAGGCGAAAAAATCATTTGTGGTGTATTTTGATATTGTTACATAATTTTAAATGTAATGAGATTTGCATGCATTTTTAAGGTTCACAAGAACATGGTTACTATTGAATATATTAAGTGTGCGTACAGGGAGCTCAAAAATATTTCATTATATCATGGTCTGTGAAGAAAAAACATTTGTAGC
The DNA here is from genome assembly GCA_964019185.1 of Maratus speculifer. Classification (NCBI taxonomy): domain Eukaryota; kingdom Metazoa; phylum Arthropoda; class Arachnida; order Araneae; family Salticidae; genus Maratus; species Maratus speculifer. The sequence continues at coordinate 233,872,071 of OZ025292.1, forward strand.
GTATTTTAATAATGTTCTTTTATTAAGGTTATTTTAATAATATTGAAATTGATACCAGTTTCTGAAGTGCACTAAAACAGGATTTCTGTAGAAAATGGGGTGCAAAGATTTAACCTTAGTTTACAAGATCTCAGAAAAATGTTCGGGAATATAATAGTCTACGGGGAAAAATCTTATTTTAATTAAGCTTATTTTAATTGCGTTGCACTATTTCAAACATGATGAAATTAAATTACTGAAATAATCGATACAATGATAAATACTGAAATTTACTACAATATGGTTGCAGTTAAGTATGATTCGCATCACATTTGTTGTTCATTTACAGAGACTATAAAACATTTTGAACCTGTGTCCAGATCTCAGATATTGTATCCAAAGTATGGTCTATTAGAAAAGATTGCTGAAGAGCTTTTTCAATTATCGTATGTATTTTAAGGAAAACTAATGCATCCTGAAGTTCAGCTACATTTGGTATAATAAGAGATGTTTGTAGAATTAAATAAATCATGTATCGGACTATAAAATAAACTGGATATATGGTGACCTGTGCAATAGCGATTCCCGGAAATACGAATTCAATAATTTTAATCAATCTCTCTCTCTCTCTTTTTTTTTTTTTTTTTTTTTTTGAATAATTTAAGTTAAATATGCGGTCGTATAAATATCTGCACGTAATATACAGGATTGTACAAAAGAATTCAAGTACGTTTTTGTCTATTATTAGAAATTGCGAAAGGTGAATTTCAATTTTCGGTATACTTTTTCTAATTAAGCAAAATTTTAACATTGTGTTCAGAATATTTACAAGCACATAAATCATATACATAGCTGCAGAAAAGAATGAGCCGGTGAAGTTATGTATTATGGAAATGTTGGATATTTTTTTTTATTACTTAGGTTTAATACATGATTTTTCTTTCTTTAGCATGGAATTTTGAAATGCACTACAGCATGATTTCTGTACAATTGTTGTGCGTTACAGTTGTTCTACAGTATAAGTGGTTGCAATTTCATTTTCGCGATTGTTCATATTATCTAACACATTTCCTTTTTATTTGACTGAGTTCTTTAAGTCCCCTTATAAAGAAAAACTACTGCATAGCCTCCCATAAGATATGTGTTAGTTATATATGTTTTAAATTTTTGTTAATGAAAGCGTTTATCTATGGAGGAATGAAATAGGTGGAGGGGAAGTATCATCTTTGGGGATGATGCTAAAAATGTAACCCTACATTAAGTCACATTAAGTACAAACAAAACCACGTGCTTTGACGCGCCTATCAATTGAAACAGGTTTAAACACTTTTTTTTTTGCTATTGTTTTTTAAAAAGAACTAATCCATCGCTTCACCGGTAAGAATTTATTAATTATTTTATCATATGTGTTTTAAATATCAATATAGAAAATTATTTTAACGTTTTGCTTGAAAATATAACATTCTTTTGTTAATATCTTAAAATCGTCTGCAGTCTGAAATCTGTATTTTAGATTAATATTTATTACTTAAGTTTTCATACATGATTTTAAAAGAATGTTTTCATCATTATATTTTAAACATTTATTTACATGCAATTATTTAGTCAAAAAAAATTTAGTCTATATTATAAAGTATTTAAAACTGAATTAAAGAAGGAATCTTTTAGTAATACAATTTTTAGTTCGTAACAAATGTTTTCAATATCTAATTTAATTTTAATTTGATATTTAATAATTGCTAATTTTCCAATTTCTTTTATTTTAAAAGCGAATATTTATTTTAATAAATAATAATAGAACAAAAATCATTTTAAAAATTTGCTATTTCTTCTTAAAATAATGCTTCAGTTGTAATTCATTTATTTCAATTCGTATTATAATACAAAATTCCTTCCACGTCCTTTTGTTTGGAACATTAAAATTTGAGCGATAAATGGATTCATATTGCAAACCTTTTTTGAGCCTTACTTCACCTCCACCTATATCATTCCTCCATGGCGTTTACCTTTTTTTTAATGCTACGTGAACGAAGTCACGGGTAACAGCTAGTATTAATTAAACCGTTTTTAACATTTTTTACCAATCAGTTATTTTTCTCTTATACATTCTTTGACAAAATGACACGGGAGAAAAAGGGGTTTTCGGCTACTTCTTCTTTTAGCCAAAGGGGAAAAGTTCTGGTCGATCACCGCAAGGTGGCGCAGTGTTCTGCCTGAGAGGTCCGTTTGAGCCCCGTTTGGGAAATGTGACGTTTTCCGTTCCGATTGCCGACCGGTTTTTAATTCATAACTTTTTTAATTTTGGTCCCACGGTCTCGAAAATGCCCGAAATGACTTCCCCGGAATTTTTCCAATCGAAAGACACCTTTCGCGACTTCCAACTCGCCCGCGTTGCGAACTGTAATCGGCTTCAAGAAGACAGACAGACAGACAGAGGCGCACGGATTTTATTAGTATAGATGTGTACATTGAAACCTACATTTTGATGTTTGTGGCAGCCAGTGATATTCTTAATGTGCACATTGAGAACTACGTTTTGATGTATGTCTGGTCCTTGTACTCGATACATAGGTAAACACTCAAAATTGACGTCATAAAAGTGCGGCTGCCTTCCGTTCCGGCAGGATAGGGGTGTGTATTTTGTGTATTTTTGTGACGGCCGATTATCTGCGCTAGGGATATAGGCCCGGGGGAGGGATGCCCTTCGTGGGGGTCTTTCTAAGGGAACCTAACCCGTATTTACGCAAGGCTCGAAGAAAACCACGAAAACTCCGAACGGTTAGGCCGACGGCCGCGATTGGGTTCGAACCCAGCACCTGCCGTCTACCAGTTGAGAGGTCGGACCCTCTCGGCCACTGGTGGGGCTCCGGCAGGATAGGAGCTGGCAGACAGTGATATTCTTAATGTGCACATTGAGACCTACATTTTGATGTATGTCCGGTCCTTTTACTCGTTACATAAGTAAATCGACGGTCGGCTCCCGGACTAGTAAAAAAAGCAAAAAATCCATAACTTTGTCAATTCTTAAGTTGTCAAATCTGATTAAATTTATTTTACATCTTCATAAAAATATATACAACTTGACAGACAATTTTTTATAGGACCAATTATTATTGTAAATATAAATTTAACAAAAATAGGAATCGAAGAAATTATCAAAAATCCGAACTGGTTTTTTTTTTTCAGCTCATTTTTAAATTATCATTTTCATTTTTAACGTATCCAAAAGGCAGGTTCTCCTATTTAGAAGCAATATAATGTGACGTATTGCTCTGTTTTTTGATAAAAGCAGAATATATTTTTAAAAAAGCTGCCAAAGTGGACATTTTCAACAGAATTTCTTAAAGCAATCATGATTGAAAAAAGAAGGACGTATACAAATAGAAAATTGTTTATTTTCTGACTAATTTTCAATTTAATTGTTGCTCCCAAAAGCATCAAATTGACAGGTTCCCTTACATAGTAACTGTATGATGTTCCGCATACGTAAGTTTTGTGATAAAGGTAGAATATATTTCAAAAAATGCTGTCTGTCATAGTAGGCATTTGGAAAAGAATCTCTCGAAACGATCTTAATTGGAAAAATGATGTATATTCAAATAACAAATTGCTTATTTTCTGACTCATTTTCAATTCATTTCTGCTTTCAAACGAATTCATTTGGCAGTTTCTCTTATTTAGGAACTATGTAATGTGCCGTATTGTTCGGCGTTTTTATAAGTCAGGAAGTTTTTCGAAATAATGCTGGCTTTTTGAGCCGGATTTTACTTAAGGCGATTCTTATAAAACTATCTCTTACAGAAAAATGAAATGAATTCTTCAAAAGCGGCCAAATAAAGTCGTTATCTGTAATCATATTGCTTGCTGTTGAAATGAGCACTTAACTTCGAAATCAACCTGTGCCTGTAGACCAAGGCTAGGAGCCGACAGGTATTTCATTAATGCGTATGACACTACACACTGTTCATCTGATTGATACTCATTACTTAATCATAGAACAAACAGCATTCGGAAGGTGTTTTAACTTCAGTCCTATACTATATATCATCTGTTTCTTTTTGAAAAGTTACACACTAAATATAATTTTACTGTTAATAACAATGAAGCCTGTCAGCCTAATTGATTCAGATTCCATAAAAGCAAACATTCAATACTTAAGTTGAAAGTTCAGTTATAAATCACAGGCTACCAACTTCAACCAAAGAAAACAAAAATGCAATTTAACAATTTTATGTTCAGTGATTCATGATTTTTTTTTTAGATATTAGATGTTTACATTTCAGCAAATATAGGTAAAAACAGCCAATTGTATTATTTAGTTATGTAGAAAAATGGTTAATTAAAAAAAAAATTCTTGTAAGCATTTTAAGGCCATTTAAACTAAATATTGTGTTCATCAGTTTTATATTAATAGTGAATATTAACTGTAAGTTTTCAGTAATGGGCTAAAAGCAATAATATAACTGAGGATCGAAAAGTAAAAAAAAAAAAATATTTTTTATGTATGAGATTTCATTACACAAATTTCTTGAAGCAAAATTTCTACTGATAAATAAACTGAATATTGTGTTTAACGTTTTGTATTAATAGCTAATATAAAAAATGTGTTTCCAATAACGGACTAAACGCAATAGTGTAATCGAGGTTTAAGAATATATTTGACTTACGATTTTTCATAAAAGACAAATTTCTTGTAAGCAAAAATCCTATTGCTATTTAAACTAAATGTTGTGTACAGAGGTTTAGTGCTAATAGCTAATTCAATAATGACAGTGTTTTCAATAATGGGCTAAACGTAATAAGTAATTTATGTTCCGAAAGTTTAAAGTTACTTTTAACGTATACGTATCTACCACACTAGTACAAAGATTATTGTTAAATGATAATGTCTATTGAAAGCACGATTTTAAAAGACAAATTTCTTGTAACTTAAAAATCTAATATTATTTAAACTAAATACTCTGTGCAGTTTTTTATTTAAAGTGAATGTGATTCTAATAATGGATTAAACATCATGATGTAATTGATGCTCGAAAATTTCGCCATCACTTATGTGTAAATGTTTTCAATAGACATATTTCTTCTGAACCAAAATTCTACTGCTTCTTAAAACAAGAATTCCGTTTAATAAGTGAAATTTCATATTTCTAGATAAGCGTAGAACCAGTAAAGTGAAAAATGTCCAATACGAGGATCTTAATTGGAATCCTCGGAATATCTCTTCAAATGCTCCACCATTTAAGCTAAGAGGACAATGCTCAGCTTGTCATCTATCACTGGCACACGCTTTTAAGGCTACAACTGCAGCTCAAGACGTACTTTGCCAAATAGAAATGCTTCACCAACGTATGTGAGTGAGATATGACACGCTGGATGTTGTCTTTTTAACTTAAACAGTAAAACATTTGGAGCGCTATTCTAAGTCTTCTGGGTTCCATCCTCGGCTTGCACATTTTTCCATTTGCTTGTTCTATGTTGAGCAAGCACTGTGATGATAATTCACATATTAAATATTTAATAATTTCAAGGGTATTCTCACTGTTGTTAATTAATTGGAAAAATTAATTAAAATCATCTAAGTATTCTGTACAGTGTATTAAAAGTAAATGTTAGAGAATATTTTCAAAAATAGACTAAACACGATAGTAAAATTGAGGTTCGAAAAATGTAAAGTTACTTTTGTGCTACGCGTTTGAAAAAAAAAATAAAGGCTCCCATCTTTCAATCAACATCTAACGATTTCATATTTGTATGTCTATAGAAAAATTCATTTTTCTAATGGATAATTTTTTTAATAAATAATTTATAATTTTGAGCATATATTCTATTGAACTGTTTTCTAATACAGTAAATTTACCGAAATAAATTAAATCTAATTTTTCTTAAAATTAATTCAAATTTTATTTTTAAAACAATTTTTCTTTGTTTCATTACTTTAGAGGTTTATAATTTTTAAAATACCTTAATAATACCTTTTAATACCTCAACGCGACTGATACCTTCTCGGGCAAATGGCTCATGTAGATGTCTGGAATGTTGGTGAAATGTGTAATGTAAAGACATGAACTATTTACTTTGCATGTATTTCTCAATCTACAGTGGTGAGTCTGTGAAATAATATCTTATTGATACTTATACCTTACTCTTCGCAGACAGATACACAGAAAAAATGATTTAAATTTATGTGAACTTAACAATGATCAGAATAATCGTTTTAATGCCACAGTACTTTAGATTTTGTCTTTTTTTCGTTACAAGTATATCAATATATCTTGCTTTTCATTGCTAAAAGTTGGAAGCGAAAATTAAAAAAATATATAAAAATGGGTTTATTCTATTGCTTACATGTTTCGAGACAAAACGAGACATTTTCAATTGCTATGGAAATCATTCGGCTATCATCGAAACAATCAGTCAATTCTATTTTTCCCTTTTTTTGTTTTTAAAGTTTTAATTTATGCATTTTTCAAAACGGAATTAATAAATTCTTAGAAGATTTAATTTCTTATATATGGAAGTTCTAGAATATATGACTATAGAATTTAAAAATTCAAATAAAAACTTTTACAATCCAAGCAATAGAAATATTTATGCATATTTAAAATTCTTATGCATATACTCATGATATTTTTTTCAAAAAAATCTTATATTGAGAAATAAAAATTTGAAATAAAAATCAAATTAATATGGTCATTCAAATTGATTCATATTGGTTGACCATTCAAAATCGTTCGAAGAGATGCATTTTATCACAGAAACTAAGGGAATAAAATTTGAATAAATATAGTATGAAGTATACTTTCAATTGTTTACTTTCTGAAAATGTAAAAAAAAACTGAAAAGATATTGATAGTTTGTACACATTTCATGTAATGACTTCCATGCATGCTATACATTGTATCCAATCATCTGTTTTGGTTGAAATATTTTCTAATTAAAATCTTTTCCATCGTTATCTGTCGAATCTCATAATTTCAAATATTTTTTTATGTTCTTTACTGCCAGAAGTATCGTATTTTATTTTGAAGGCGCAATTCCCTTCAACCGGTCAAAAATGTTAGAAAGCCGATTCAATTTCTATACCTTTTCAAAAATTAACTAATAGAGCACAATCAATGATTTTTTTTTCTGTTAATTACAGCATTACGTCTTACAATAAGATAAACAGATTGATGAAAAACATTTAAATTAATTAGGAAAACTTAATTAAATTACGCATTGTTTTATTTTGTTTTCGTAATACTATAAGTCACTACACGCATTATATTGCGTGTTCATTTTAATTTAGGAACTTTAAATATATTTTAATTTAAAGAAAACACTTTGTTAAATAAGCTAAAAAACTTTGTAAAATCACCATTAAAAGAAAATTAAAGAGGACGCGTTTCGAGCTATAACAATAACAGCTCGTCTTCAGCTAAACACAACACGTGTCACAAGTGACAGAGTCGAAGTGAAAGAAAGAGGGAGGAGATTACAAAGAGTGCGACAGGTGGCGCTACCTGTACGAGCCAAGGACGAAGAGAAAAGTAAAGATAAAATAGAAGAAAGAGGGAGGAGATTACAAAGAATGACATAGGTGGCGCTGGCTGAAAGATCCCAGGTGGAAGAAAAAAATGATGCTAAACTAATAAAAGAGAAAGAAAACAATGAAAAAAATAAAATAAAAATTACAATAAAGAAATTGTAAAAATAGTAAATAAAATAAATATTTAAAAATAAATTAATTAATTAATTAATTAAAAAGTAAAAATTAATAAAAATAAATGAAAAATAAATAAAAATAAATAAAATAAAAACTACAAAAGTAATTTCCGCGTAGGCGGAAGGGAGGGGGATGCTGAGAGATCATTGACAAAGGTATTAGAATTTTTATAAATAAAATAAGCTTCGTGAACATCTAAATGAGAAGGAAAGGCAGGATTAGAAATAATTCTGGCCATGGAAAAATTGAAATAATGACCGAAAGACCAACAGTGAGAAGCAATCGAAGACCTAGATAATTCCGGATTTTTAATATATATCTGATGTTCATCCAGTCTTTTCTTCAACGCTCTTCTGGTCTGACCAATATAATCCAAATTGCAAGAACAAGGAATAAAATAAACATCCCACCGGTTCTCAATAGGAATAGGATCTTTTAAATACGAGAATTTAATTTTATTCATAGGTTTGAAGATAACTTTAAAATTGAAACGAGAAAGGACTTTAGCAATTTTGAAACAGAGAGGAGAATAAAAAGGTAGAACTATAGAGTTAATATTAGAAGAATTATTAGAATCAGTAAGAAGACGTTTAGGCATATTACATTTATACAGAGATTTGTCAATCAAAGAGGGATTATAACCACGAGCGAGGGCAAGAGATTTAAGGTGACTAATTTCATTATTTAGAGCAGAAGAATCAGAACAAATGCGAAGTGATTTGTAGACAGAAGTATAACATTACTGGATAAGTAACTGGATGAACATCAGAGATATAATAAAAATCAGGAATTATCTAGGTCTTCGATTGCTTCTCACTGTTGGTCTTTCGGTCATTATATCAATTTTTCCATGACCAGAATTATTTCTAATCCGGCCTTTCCTTCTCATTTAGATGTTCACGAAGCTTATTTTATTTGTAAAAATTCTAATACCCTTGTAAATGATCTCTCATCATCCCCCTCCCTTTCGCCTGCGTGACAATTACTTTTGTAGTTTTTATTTTATTTATTTTTATTTCTTTTTTTATATTAATTTTTACTTGTTAATTAATTAATTTATTTATTTTTAAATATTTATTTTATTAACTATTTTTACAATTATTTTATTATAATTTTTATTTATTTTATTTAATCTTATTTTATTATTTTTATTTACTTATTTATTTTCCACTGTTTTCTTTCTCTTTTATTAGTTTAGCATCATTTTTCTCTTCCACCTGGGCTCTTTCAGCCAGCGCCACCTATGTCATTCTTTGTAATCTCCTCCCTCTTTCGTCCACTTTATCTTTACTTTTCTCTTCCTCCTTGGCTCGTACAGGTAGCGCCACGTGTCGCACTCTTTGTAATCTCCTCCCTCTTTCTTTCACTTCGACTCTGTCCCTTGTGACACGTGTTGTGATTAGCTGAAGACGAGCTGTTATTGTTGTAGCTCGAAACGCGTCCTGTTTAATTTTCTTTTTATGGTGATTTTACAAAGTTTTTTAGCTTATTTATCAATTTATCGCCAGTGATTACGGTGTTTTTCAACACTTTGTTAATCTAATGATCTAGAGTCTTTTAATTACTTTATATGTAATAGTTTTAATTAATAATAAATTTAAAAAAAATAGTAATTTTTTTTCACATATTTTTTTAATAAAATGTTTATTAATTCTAAGATTTTTGTTCATTTTATAAAAAAGTATAATATTAATGCACACAGAAAGTTTCAAACCATTACCTTTAATAGTTTTTTTAAAATCATGCACGCAGTGGCATATCGTACAACAAAACCTGTAGGTTAATTAATTAAGTTTTCTAAATAATTTTTTTTTATTTTGTTACATTAATCTGTTTTATTTATTGTAAAAATTAATGCCATGCTTAACAATCTAAAAATTCATTAAATTTGCTTTATTAGTTAACTTTTGAAAAGGTATGGAAATTCAATGTGTTTTCCAGCATTTTCGACCGTTTGAAAGGAAACTGTCTCCTTAATTTTTTGTTTATTTTAGATTTAATCACGATTTTTTGTGCGTTTTGTATGCTTTTTCTAGCAAGATATGGCTTGGCAGACAGATTGTGTTTTAATATGCGAATAAAATTTTACTAATACAAGATTAATATGCAATACAAGAATTTACTCATCCGTAAATTCGATGAGGGGATTGTCTGTGCTGGCACCGTCCAGTCTAGTAATAAGAAATGGCCCTTTACTCATAATAGTTTAAAATCTCCACTTTTTAAACACTATTTCTTAATAAACTGCCGTTTTTATAATAAATAATAATATCAATACATAGTAAAAACCCGCATACGTTAAACCATTAGTGCGCGAATTATTTTCTTCGTTAAAATTCAAATTTGCCATTTTCCCACCACTTTTAAAGCAAGAATAACTTTTATATTAATTTTTCGAGGACTTTGTCTCGAGAAAGAACGTATTTATTTATACTCCTTTTTACTTGTGTGAAATGCGCTTACATGATTTTTTTAAAACTGTCCCAAAAATGGGATGCGAGGCACTAATAGGTTAAATTTTAGATCTATGTAATCTTCCGGTCTCAAGGCCATTTAATAAGAAATTTACATAATATTCTGCGCGTGGCACTTATATGTATACTCATATTTATTGACTTATAACCTAACCTACTCTTCCTACTGTCGCCTGGAGGCGCCACTAAACAACAACTTTTAAAATAATTTAAATATTTCAGGAATCAGTAAAATTACTTTATGGATCTATTATTAAATACGCGGATGTTATAAGAATCGATACATAGACTGATACAACTTTAGAGATGTTGTACAGCAAATTTGGGCTCCACCAATGGCCGCGAGGTTCTGACCTCCAAACTGGTAGACGCTAGGTGCTGGGTTAGAGCCCAATCGCGACCGTCGGCCTAACCGTTCCGAGTTTTCCGTGGTTTTCTTCGGACCTTGCGTGTATATGGGTTGGGTTCCCTTAGAAAGACCCCAATGAATGGCATCTCACCCCTCAGAGCCTATATCCCACAGTGTTGATAATTGGCCGACATAAATACAAATAAAGAAACAGACTGATACAACTTTAGAGATGTTGAACAGCAAATTTGAACCAATTTTTGTAAGACCTCATGATATTTGTCTCCAGACTGAGGAGGACAAGATGACAAACATAAACTGTACATTAAAAATGACAACAATACTCTACATTATCACATTTGCACATATGGTTTAATTTGAGGATATAATAACATTGTTCAAACAACAAAAACTTGTAGAAAAACTGCAACCACTCGTGACATAAAATACCACTGTTGCATCTTTTACAATACAGTTTTATGTTAATTTTACTTATATATAACAATTATTATAAATTAAGCTAAAATTCCTAAGTAAACATAAAATGTTGTAAAACAGAAAAGAATGTATCATCCGTCTTATACTAATAATAAAAAAAAAAGATTGTCATTTTTTTTCTACTGTTAGAAGTTTAAAAGTCAACAGTGGAAAAAAATGACAAAAGTTTGAATGACATCCCATATAATCCTTTAGGATATGTCACGGGCAAATAAAGTCTAAAAAGAATGAGATTGCCTAGGGATGTTTAAATAAAAGAAATACGTTAGGAAAACGGAATTCGACTCAAAACCCTTTTTTATTGTAACCAGATAAAATACGTTTTAAAATGTGCGAATTCTATTCGTGATCAAATGTTGAATGTTGATATTTAATGAAGGCCGAACGACGAAATTCTTAAGTATATGAAATACTTGATTGAAAAAAAAAACATAATGAACCATAATTTTAGTTTTTTTATGTGTAAATGTCTATTAATTACTTCTGTAAAAAAATAAAAACATTTACGGTATCAAATATAAAACGCAATAATATTATAACGCGATAATAATATCAAAATTCATAACACAAGTTTTAAAAACAGTAAAATTCATCATATGTAATATTTAGCAGATTTAAATTCCTTTTACCTTTTTTTAGACAAATGAATGATTTAAATAGCTACTAAACCTAATTATATATATATATACAGGGAGTTTGGCTACCAGACCGACAAACTTTGTGGGGTGATAGTGGACATGCAAACACACATTATTAAATGTCGTCTTCTATCGTCGTATCATATCGTGTCATATCGTATCTTCTATCGTCGAATACAAACGTCTTCTGTAGGAGCTAGCGGACATTAAATTTTAAGGTCCAAAATTTCAAACGATTATAATAAACAGAAAAAAGGGTCGATTCGTTTGCGTTTTTCGCTAAAATCATTTCTTATATCACGAATTTTTTCTAAAAAAAATTAAAGGTTACGTTCAGAAATTGTAGATAGAGGGCGCTTTAGACTTTAGAGTAATAAACAACTACTTTTTACCGTTATTTTGTGTATGGGGTTCTAAAGTTCTATTCTAAAGTTTAGACTTTAACTTAAATTTTAAGCTCAAAATCGGAAACACTGGTATTTGGTAACTAGCGAAAATCGAACTGTGAACAGAGAGGGGAATTTTAAATGCTCATAAACATCGAGCAAACTAATTGATTTTGTTGAAGTTTGCATGTAGTTCATTCCCTCGGTAATCATTTCATTAAAAATGACGTAAAGCTCTTGTGTCCTCATTTTTTGATAGAGGGCGTTTCCAACACATCTCCGTCATTTCAATAGCATTATTCCTGGGTGTTTTTCTTCCACATTAACATACTTCTAGGAAATGTTAGGGATGCAAAGGCGTCTATGAATCACATAGGAATTTAACGCGGGAAATTCCTTTTTTGCGAGTTACGGTTAAAGGAAGCAGAAAAAAACAACAGAAAGAGTAGAGAAACAGCAACACGTTAATGTGACTAAAAACAGTTTATTTAAAGGTTTTACTACAAAAAGTGTTTTAAATTACGAACAGAAATAGTACTACCTGCTTGACAGCAGCGTCACATGGCATTTCTCACTCATTGAAAGATTCCTGGCATCTCTGATAGCTTTCTGGCAGCTATAGAAATAAGATCTGCGAGGTCTTCAAATGATGGTACGGGAATCTCATGGTACTGGTTGTAATTCTGAACACCTTTTTTTAGTAAAACGTTTAAATAATCTTTTTTCTGTCAAATTAACGTATTGCTGTTTCTCTGATATTTTTGTTGCATTTTTCTGCTTCCTTTAACCGTAACTCGCAAAAAAGGCATTTCTCACGTTAAATTCTTATGTGATTCCAAGCCGCCTTTGCATTCCTAACATTTCCGGGAAATATGTTAATCTGGAAGAAAAACACCCATGAATAATGCCATTGAAATGTCGGAGATGTGTTGTAAGCACCCTCTATCAAAAAATGAGGACACCACAGCTGTACGTCATTTTTAATGAAATGGTTACCGAGGGAATGAACTATACGCAAACCGCAACAAATTCGATTAGTTTGAACGATGTTTAAGAGCGTTTAAAATCCCCCTGTCTGCTAGCTACCCGATCCCACTGTTTCCGATTTTGAGCTTAAAATTTAAGTTAAAGACTAAACTTTAAAATAATTTTAACCCCATACACAAAATAACCGTAAAAAATAGTTGTTTGCTACTCTAAAGTCTAATGCGCCCTCTATCGACAATTTCTGAGCGTAACCTTTAAAAATTTTTTTTAAAAAATTCGTGATATAAAGAAAGATTTTAGCGAAAACCGCAAACGAATCGGCCCTGTTTTCCGGTTTTTATCATCGTTTGAAGTTTTGGACCTTAAATTTTAATGGCCCCTAGCTCCTACAGAAGACGTTCGCGCCCCATGATTTCCTATTTAATTATGTGTGTCTGCATGTCTACTATCACTCCTCACAGTTTGTCGATCTGGTAGCGAAACACCCTGTATATATAATATATATATATATATACATATACACACAGGATCATTATGAAGGATTATCCCAAATTTACAGGGTTATGAAATGAAAACAAAAAAAGCTCAACATTATTGTTAGTTGAAAGTAGAAAATAACCCTTGAAAATTTATATTCACCAAAGTTTTCAGCATTCAATGCCCTGCCCTTCTGAAATACGAACAATACCTGGCGGCACAATAACTCTTCTCACACATTTTCAGTATCTTCTTCCATACTTTTTGAATGACTCTTGAATGGCTTAAGAAATGCAAGTCCTAATTTTTCAACATTAGTTGTTAGCGGTTGATCAAAACTTGACTTCTGATGAGATCCCACAAAAAAATCATGCTGAGAAAAGTGTGGTAAAAGTTACCGCATCATCTCATTACCGTTCGGGTTTCCGGAAAGATTCACTAGGAATAATTATAACTGAATTGAATTTAAAATTTCAACTGTTATTTTCCTTTTCCAACTAAAAAGAAACTTGCAATTTTTTTTTTTTGTATTGTTTTACTTTCTATAGCTTTGTAAACTTGGGGTATTTAGTTATAATACCTTGTGCATTAATATTATTTCCCTATTTTTTTTGTAGAAGTTAAATTTTTATGAGCTAGACTCTGTGTATATAAATAAACTTCTAAAATACTTTCAAAGGAAAATATAACTGTTATTCACATATCACAAGTAATTTTAAAGTAATTTTTTTTTTATTAATTACAAACGTGCAATTTAAGAAACGAAACAAAGAAGTCTAGTTGTGAGAGGGTGATATTTCCAACCAACAATTTAGTGAAGATCGTCCCGAAATTTGTTGGAACGGGATCGTAGATTATATTTTCCCCATCTAATTAAAACTGCAGTGAATTTGGTCAGTACCTGTGAGTAACCTGCATGGTTGTAGTGCGGGTATATAACAGAACACGACCTGAACGTTCAAGATTTTTAAAGATCTCTGTATGCATTCTGTTCAAAATAGAAAACTATGGATAAAACCTTTTTAGCAATATAAAGCAATGATTACTAGGTTGATATTAATGTTTCTTTTTTTAGGAAAACTAAAATTATAGCTAATTTCCACCTATTGAAAAAATGAGCTAATGATAAAATATTCAAGGAAAATCCTCATCTAGAATTGCCCCGGATTGCGTATCTTCAGTGCACTTCTCATATAATATTCGTTAAAATATGTTTTATAGTGTATAATATCATTTAAAAACGCTAACTTTCATATAATGACGAGAAGTGTATTCCCTACTCATGAATCTGGTTAAGCAGCTGCCTATGACTGCAGCCTTTCTCTTAGAAACTCCGCATTCGCTCCAACTGTATGAGACATATTTGCATATAAAATCAGTACGACATATTTGCATATAAATTTAAATGCATCCATCGTGCAAAAATCCTTAAAAAATTCTTATAAAATTCTTAAAAAACATTTAGAAAAAATATTAAAGAATCATTTAGAAATAAGATTCGTTTTTCTTTAAACTTGTTTATCCAAAAGCTATTGAAATATCTGTAGTATTTTAATAAAAATATCTTCAAAGCTACTATAAAAATATATATTAAAACATAACAAATTGTTTATAAGATTTATCGCATATGTTCTATGAAAACAGCGGAATATGTTCAAATTTAAGCTAGAAACAGTTGTTTCCAGGTGAAAATGTTCCTGAGTATTAACCAGGCTCGATGCTGCTTTACGTGAACTGGTCTTTTGGGATAATAATAATAATGAGCCATAGGATGTTTTCACACTGTTATTAGACTGTTTCAATTTTAATTCATTCGTGATTTACTTCACAATCATTACATAATATTACAATCTATATTAGTAAAATAACAAATCGCTCTGTCTGTCTGCGTGTGTGTGTGTGTGTGTGTGTCTGCAATGGCTAGCAAAATCTATGGGACGCACGAGGCTCAAAATGTTTATGAAAGTAGTCCAATATCTCTCCTGATGCACCTGAAGCTCGGAATTTTAAAATTCTATTTATAAACTGAGTAATTAATTACATTCCAAAGCCCACTCTTATAAAAATTCGCCTTTTTCGTTTTTTTCTCTTTCATTTTCTTATGGTTGGTTGGCTGCATAAAATTGTCGCATAAATAATTAAAAAAGCTGACACAGACATTTAAAATTCATAGACTGGCAAACTGTCAGTTTAAATGAGGATTTTTTTTTTTTTTTTTTTTTTTTTTTTTTTTTTTTTTTTTTTTATCACAGCTGCTGTACACCATGGAGGAAAAATGTGGAGGCGAAGTAAACCGAAAAAAAGGTTTACAATATGAAAACATTTATCGCTAAAATTTTGATGTCTCAAACCATGGAGGATTGAGATAGGTGGAGGTGAAGTAAGGTTCAAAAAAGGTTTGCAATATGAATCCATTTATCGCTCAAATTTTAATGTTACAAACAAAAGGACGTGGAAGGAATTTTGTATTATAATACGAATTGAAAGAAATGAATTAAAACTGAAGCATATTTTAAGAAGAAATAGGAATTTTTTTAAAATGGTCCTTGTTCTATTATTATTTATTAAAATGAATGTTCGCTTTTAAAATAAAAAAAATTAGAAAGTTAGCAATTATTAAATATCAAATTAATATTAAATTAGATATTGAAAACATTTGTTATGAGCTAAAAATTGTATTACTAAAAGATTCCTTCTTTAATTCAATTTTAAATACTTTATAACGTAGATAAAAAATGTTTATGACTTAATAATTGCATGTAAATAAATATTCAAAATATAATGATGAAAATATTTTTTTTAAGTCATGCTTGAAAACTTAAGTCATAAATATTAAGCTAAAATATAGATTTCCGACTGCAGACGATTTTAAGATATTAACAAAAGAATGTTATATTTTCAAGCAAAACGTTAAAATATTTTTCTATATTGATATTTAAAACACATATGATAAAATAATTAATATTTTTTTTACCGATGAAGCGATAGATAAGTTCATTTTAAAAAACAATAGCAAAAAAAATACGGGTTTAAATCTGTTTCAATTGATAAGCGTGTCAAAGCACATGGTTTTGTTTGTACTTAATGTGACAAGCAAAACCATGTGCTTGTTTGGGTAATGCTAAAAATGTAGGGTTACATTTTTAGCATTACCCCCAGAGATAATACTTCCGCTCCACCTGTCTCATTCCTCCATGGTCTCAAACAAAAGCACGAGGAAGGAATTTTGTATTAATAAGACGAATTGAAAGAAATGAATTACAGCTGAAGCATATTTTACGAAGAAATAGTAATACTTTAAAATTTTCTTTTCTATTATATTATTTATTAAAATAAATGTTTTCTTTTTAAAAAATTGAAATTGGAAAATGAGAAATAATTAAATGTCAAAATAAAATTAAATAAAATATTGAAAACATTTGATTTGAACTAAAAATTGTATTACTAAAAGTTTTATTTTTTTTCAGAACTTTTTAATACTTTATGCGTAGATGAAAAATGTATATGATTTAACAACATATTAATAATTCCATGTCAATATATAAAATATATTGATGAAAACATTCTTTTAAAATAATGCATGAAAACTTAACTAACAAATATTAATCTGAAATCTAGATTTTACAGTGCAGACGATTTTAAGACATTAACGAAAGAATGGTAACTTTTCAAGCAAAATCTTAAATGATGCTTCTATATTGATATTTTAAAGTCATATGATAAAAATAATCAAATAATTCTTGCCTACACTGTAAAAAAGGACGACTATTTTGCTGCATAGTCACATCGAACATTAGAATGTATGAGTCATTAGCTGAGCCGCAGTAAAAAAATTACACAACACGTCTCTAGAAGTTTATTTTTTTAATCATTGATTAAATTTAAATGCGTCCTATTCAATTTAAAATTGTAATATGGCTTTAATTTATTTTTAAAACAAAAATAATATAGTTATTTGGCGTACAATTGCTTGAATCCGCAAACGATACACTATAATAAATTAGCAAATAACAAATTATTTATCAGAAATAACCATAAAAAGAATAGTAGCAAAACTGATTATAAATTTAATGTTCAGACTAATTTAAACATAACCCAATCCCAACGTAAAAAAAAAAAAAAAAAAAAAAAAAAAAAAAAAAAACGAAAAAAAAAAACAGACCACACTTTGATCCGTGATAGACAAAATTTCCGTGAGTATAAACCCGACCCGAACCTAAAAATTCTGTTTGAAAAAAACAATGGATTTGATAACTGACCCGAACCAAATCTGAATCCCTCAAAAATGTTCAAATGAAGCATAACCCGATTCAAACAAGGAAAAATAATTTTTGTCGGCATGAAACTTGAACCGAACCTAAATATTTTCTTTAAAAAAACCCGAAATATTACCCGAACGAAATCTGAAACCGATACAAATATTCCAGAGAACTTTAACCCGATTACAGCAACACAAAATACTTTCCGTGATCATAAACCTTACTCAAATCAAAAAAAAATTCCATTTGAAAATCCTGAACTTTGACCCAATCCACATCTTAATCTGACCAAAATATTCGAAAGAACCGTAACCGGATTCGAGTAAGACAAAATAATTTCCGTGGACATGAACCCGATACGAACCTAAAACATCCATTCGAAAAAATACCTGAAATTTGAATCGAACCAAATCTGAATATGGCAAAACTATTTCAAAGAAACGCAACCGGATCCAAGCAAGACAAAATATTTCCATGGACATGAACCCAATTCGAACCCAAAAAAATTCTGTGAAAAATCCCGAAATCTGCACTGAAGAAAATCGGAACTAGGCAAAAATATTCCAGTAAAGCATGTCCTTATTCGAACAAGACAGAATAATTTCCGTGAACACGCAAGAAGACCCGAACCTAAAAGTTATATTTGAAGAAAAACCCGAAATCTGAATTGAACCAGATCTGAACCCGACAAAGATAATCCAAAGAACTATAACCCAATCCCAAGCAAGACGAAATAATTTCCATTGACATAAACCCGACTCAAACCTAAAAAATTCGATTTGAAAAAACCTGAAATTTGACCCAAATCACATCTGAATCCGACCAAATTTTTTGAAAGAATCATAACTGGATTCGAATATGACAAAATAATTTCATGGACATGAACGAAATCCGAACCTAAAAATTATATTTGAAAAAATACCTAAAATTTGAATCGAACCAAATCTGAATCTGATAGAAAATATTCCAAAGAACTGTAACCGGATCAGAATAAGACAACAAATTTTCATGCATATGAACCGAATCTGAACCTTAAAAATCTCTTTGGAAAAAATCACGAAATCTGAACTAAACCAAATCTGAACATGAAAAAAAATCCAGTGAAGCATGCTCTTATTCGAACAAGGTAGAATAATTTCCGTGAACACGCAAGAAAACCCGAACCCGAAAATCCCATTTGAAGAAAAAACCGAAAATTGAATTGAACCAAATCTGTTTCCGACAAAAATATAACACAGAACCATAACTGGATCCGAGCAATGCAAAATAATTTTCATGGACAAGACTCCGACCCGAACATTAAAATTCGATTTAAAAAAATACCTAAAATCTGAATCGAACGAAATCTAAACCAACGAAAATATTCTAATGAATCATAACCAGATCCGAACAAGACAAAGTAATTTCCATGGACATGAACCCAATATATGATAAGGTAACATTTAGGTTGCAATTACATTATGGTAAGTCTTTGATTATATTTAATTTCCCGTTAGGTCACAGTTAGGTTAGAGTTAAGTTAAAGTTAGGTTAAAGTTAAATTGCATTTATATTATGGTTAGAATAAGGATATGTTATAATAAAGTGAAGGCTAGGTTACATTTATGTTATATTTAATTTAAGATAGGGTACTGTTAAGGCGCAGTTAGGTTACAGGCAGGTTATGGTTACAAAAGTTTACGGTTAGGCATTTATCTACAGAGTGAACATAACGCATGATTTGATTAAAAATAACATTTACTTTTGTTAAAAGGCTCTGAAATTATATATACCAACCTTTTAGCTACCATCGAGTATTGATTTCATTCATGGTATAGTCGGAATTAAGAGTGATATAATTAGTTTGAAATTCAAAATATTTCACTTGGGATTTCTATATAAAAATTTATTAGTTACGTGACTTTACAGTGATTTTTACAGGTAAATATCAACACTTTAACACGAAAATCATGCAATCGTTGGATACATATTCCCTCCTGCATTTCTCATTGCTCATTTTGAGTATTTTTAGAGCTTAATATTATTTGTTGTTTTTTAAACCGATTTTCCACACAGTCAGTGGCCACGTATTTCTGACAATGCATTTTTGCAAGTTTCGAGTTAATGATGAAATGATACAAATTTCAAGTTCGTTTAATATTGTTAATACGGACTCGGGCAACGCCGGGCGGGTTAGCTAGTGATTTATATTATATGATAATATGATTGATATTTCAATCGATATGAATTCATCGATATTAAATCATATATATTTACGCTTATTAAACATAGATGTCTAAGTCAGCCAGGTTTAATTAGGAAAAAAATCTTTAAAATAAAGAAATTATTTTCTTATTTGTTTGTTTATTTATTTATTATATTTTTTACTGATTCTCCTTCTGTTAATTACAGACTCAAATGAGCTTCACTGCTTATGTTGCTATAATATTTCTTCATATTTTTGTGAATTTTCTTCTGTCTGGCAACATTGGATGCGGGGTAATAAAATAATTCTACATTAAGGTAATCTTAAAACAGTTAAAAGCCCAATAAACTGTTATTCTTTAACTTGAAACATAATTATTTTAATATTTTTATACTTAAATTATTAAAATATAAACTATTTGAAGAAAAATTACAAAATAATTTTAATTAAGAATGTTTGTTCTAAAAGACAAATTATTTCAAAAAATAACCAGTACATAAATAAATGATTGTAAAATGAACCAAAAAAATTAATGAATCATAATCAATTATGGAATAAATGTATATACATATTTTTATCAATTATTTAAAATTTTAAAGTAAAACCAGGATTCTACATACTAGTGATATTTTAAAAGACGAAAGGAATATAAAATACAAAGTTATTTTTAGCATTATTTATGCATGTAATGTTTCTTTCAAAAATCGTATTAGATGTGAGTGCACCATACTAAACTGGCAATGATTGATGAACAAAACATAAGCTTTAGAGAACAGCAAAGGTTTTACATAACTGAAAATTCTCTTCAATCTAAAATTTATATTTCAGAAAAGATACTAGGAACTTATAGATTTTTTACAAGTATATGTGCTGAGTTATGTCTTACATGATTGATAACGTGCATTTTTGAATCCTTTTAAGAAGCTACATTTTAAAATAAAAAGTACTTTATCGCTTTAAACTAATTGCAAAAACTCACAGTAGCGATTTATAGATCTGGAAGTATTGTGCAATGTTTTTAATTTAAAATGGCATTTTAAGACATATTTTAAAGCTGTTGGAATTCAGAAATTTTAAACTAAATTCAAATGCAACATATACAACCATATTTCTGTTTTACTTTTTTGTTTGCTCATTTTATGGACTGTGCATGTTAACTACATTTGGATGTGAAATATATAGATAAATTTTAAATGATAAATGTATGTGCTACACGCATATAATCTACAAATAATCTGTATATATTATAGGTAGATATCGTATGAAATACTACCTATCGCGATAACTCCTATATTGGAAATTCTATTTTTTTTTTTTTTTTTTTTTTTTTTTTTTTTTTTTTTTTTTTTTTGCAGATTTACACAGATTATGACCCCTAGAACCTAAAACTACCCTTAGAAAAAAGTTTATCTATAAATCTATATATATATATATTATATCTATCACTTTTTTATGGACACGATAATTTCTTTAATTCTGCATTTCCAAACAGATGCATAAAATCAAGAGGTAGAAAATCTCGGTCAAGTTTTTTAATGTGTAAAATCGGAACAAGAGGGTAGAAATAGGGAGGGGTTTTGTGAAAATAAAAAAAACCCCACAATTTCTTATTTAAAAGAGATATCGAATCAGTTTACAGTTTATATTACTTCTAAAATTGGGCCAAGAGTTTATGTATGAGTAATTTTTGATAAAATTGAAAATGTGCTTAAAGTTAAAAAAATAGGGTTTTAGGGAGTTGCAAAATCACAACTTTGTCAACTCTCAACATATAAAATCCTATTTTTTTAATGAATGCTCTTAATGTTTTCTAAAACTTTTGTATTTACAAGTTTTTGACAGGTGCAACTCTTATTGAAAAAAAATAAAAAACGAAAACAAAAAAATGGGGTTAAAAAATCGATAATTTGTTCAATTCTTAAGATTTCAAATCCGATTAAATTTATTATACATTTTCTTAATAAGAACTACAGCTTTTTCATTGACAAGTATTTAATAGGACCAATTCCTGTAGCACAATAAATGAAACAGTAGTAGGAGTTGAAGAAAAAATCTCAAATCCAAAATGCTTGTTTTCTGACTCATTTTTAAATTCATTTTACTCACAAATACATCCAATTGGCAGGTTATCTTATTTAAGAATTATAAAATGTGAGGTGTTGGTCAGTTTTATGATAAAGATAGAATATATTTTTTTTAAATGCAGTTAAAATGGAATTCTGAACAAGATTTCTAGAAGCGATCTTGATTGTAAAAATGAGCAAGTGTTCAAATAACAAATTGCTTATTTTTTGACTAATTTTTAAATTCATTTTTGCTCTCAAACTCTTTGAATTGGCAATTTCTCTTATTTAGGAATTATATAAGGTGCCGCAATGGTCATTTTTTCATAAATGCAGAATATATTTTAAAAAAAACTGTCAAATTGGGCTTTTCGAGAAAAAAGTTTCTGAAACGAACGTGATTAAAGAATTGAGTATTTATTCAATTAACAAATTCCTTATTTTCTGATTGCATTTTAAAATCTATTCTTGTTCTTAACCGCATTCAATTGGCAGTTTTTCTGATTTAGGAAATTTATAAAGTGTCATATTGGCCGATTTTTTTAATATAAAATCAGAATATATTTCAAAAGATACTGTAAAATTGGGCATTTGAGCAAAATTTCGCTTAAGACTATTTTGATAAATGCACCTCTTTCAGAAAATAAATAAATTAAAAATTCTTCAAAATTGACCAAATTGAGTTTTTTAACTGAGTTTATCCATAATCATATTTTATTTTTTGTGTTGAAACGAGTACTTAACTTCGGATTCTACATCCGCCTATCGGCAAGACAGTAGGGATTTTTTTTATTCCATTCATTAGAGTGGATTAAACACTGAATTGGATATTACATTTTATTTCTATTTTATTGCTATATTTAAATTATAGAAGAATGTTTTAATTTTGTTATGAAATATAATCATCATGCAAATGATTAGTTATTTACATTAACTAAATGGATACTGATTTATCTTGCGTAATCAACTGATTGCTGTATAAACAGATTTGAAAAAAAAATGCTTAAAATTTATTTAAAGCCAATAAAAATTAAAAGTTATTTGCGATAGAATCAAGCAAATTGCAATTGAAAGGACAGATGTTTCTTTATTTAATTATGTAAATCTTGAAAATGTGCGATATATAAATTGTTAGAAAAGCGAATGAAAGTTAAATTTAATAATTGATCATGACGTTTGATGTTCCCATTTCAAAATGACATCAGTATTTCGTACTAACTCGTTTGTCTCTTTTAATGTAGATATGAAAATTAAAAGATATCATTATACTGGAAAAAAAAAATCCAGTTTAATACATTGGGTTCTTTGTGTTTATGACAGCCAGTTATCAATACGGGGGATATAGGCCCTAAAAGAGAGGATTTTTACGTGGGGTCTTTCTATGTGAACCTAATCTGTATTTACGCAAGGAAACCCAAGGGTTCGAAAAAAAACAAGGAAAACTCTAAACGATTACTTTGACAGTCTCCAAGGTAGAGCTTCTCGGCCTCTGGTGGGGCTTAATACGTTAGGAATTTAGTGCACTATAAATTCATTATTTTCATATGTGTATGGAATACAGTATTTTCATTCAATTACTCAACATACTTTTAATAAAATATTTCACTTTACAAATTCATATAACATGTTAAAAAAGTCTAAATGCAATTACAGTTTCATTCAAAATAGTTTTGATCAGAGAGGTCAAAATATTTCCTTCTTATTTCTAATAACTACACTGGTCATCTAGATGCAGTTATGTTTTCATTGAATTCAAATATAAATTAATATGACCCTGAAAATTATATACTTGATAAAATTCTAATGTATACAATTAAGGTTTTTATTTTTTGTTCTAAAGTACTTACATGCAAATCATAAATTATTTTGTACATAGTATTCCAGTCTATTATTATGAATTATAATTAATGCAGCCTTAAATTTTATTAAAATTTGTTTTTAAAATTAATTTCCATTAATTTAATTATAACCAAAAAAAAAAAAATTACATTTATATTCAAGACATTATTTTTCCGTTATCGTTGAGCGAACTTAAAAAAATTATAAATATGGTTTAAAAAGTATTACTATTTCCTTTACAATCTTTATATATTATTTCTTCCATTGCAAAACGACCTTTATGAAGAAAACAAACCATACATTATCGTTGACGGATTAATGCATTATGAATTTGATGTAATGCTGCTTTAATATTGATTCATACACAGAAATGCATTTATGCTATTTAATAGGTTTCCGATATACCCAGCGAAATCCTTTATCAAATAAAATTTATTATATTTCATTGGAATTTTAGAACATATTTACTATTTAGGCAATTTCCTGACATAGGTTAAATGGCTATCTAAAGAGATTTAGTTCATCAAATAATTCTGACATTCTGAAAACAGTAAAAAATACTTACGGATAAAACCATAAAGGGAGAGTGCCCGCTGTGCCATCTGTGTATTCATCTGCCGTTATGTGTTCAAGATAGTTTTAGGTGTTATAAACATTTTTAACTTAAAGTTTGCAGATAATTCCAGCCCATTCTGAAACGCTGGGAATTAAAGCTTCAAAAGCAACTAATGTTTGTAGTTTAGAGATAACGATGTTATTTATTAATTTTCATTTAACTATAATGATCCCAAGAAAATTTTATTTAGAGAATTAGACAATGTTTAGAGACATTATACTGCTTATAGTAATCATATCTATTTAAAAATTATCAAGAATATGAAATATAATATACCTTATATACACATAGTTAAAATTATTATATATTATTTTTGTAGTATAATTTATAATACACACACATACATACATACACACACAGACATATATATATATATATATGTGGGAATATTGAGTGATTAGCTTATGATTTAAGCAAAAGTAACATTCTTAAAAAAATAAAAAGGTTTAATAGACATAAAATATGTAAGTAACATTCAATGATAACAGTAGAACTGAATAATATTTAAAATAAATAAGCTTCTCTGAGCTTTGGATTAAAAATCCATCCAACTCGCCATCGCTGAAATCTATAGAACACCTCGTTCTTTCCACGCATCATCACACGAATCTCATTTTGGATATCACGTTCATTAAATCATTGAGTTTATTATCTTTTATTGCTGGATACTTTATTCTTTAATCCCACATTCTCGGTCATCCTGACGTTTCTGACGTCCTCGGCAGCTGTTTATAAAAATTTAGACACAAATTTACACATACAAAACAGGTGAACATAAAACAAAAACATGTCACGTTATGCAGATGCGTTACTCCAGGGCTTCATATATTCTGCAGCAGTTGAGGTCTTGTTGGGACCATCATGGTCTCCAATTTTTTCTACATCATAACGATCATTTGACTTTACTTTAGTAACTTTATAAGGTCCATGGAATTTTTCCTTTAATTTCAGACCTGTGCCGTACTGCGTTCTTTGGATTGCCACGAGATCATTTAATTTATATTTGTTGGGCTCGCTCCTCTTCTTGTTAAATTGTTTTCTATTTTCTTCTTGTATTTTCAAAATATTTTTTCTCGCTTCTTCTCTTACATTTTCCCTTTCCATCATCATGTGATTTATATCTTCTTCCTCTAGTATTTCTTTAATCCTTAAGTCATTTTTATTTTTCATTTTTACGCCAATCATCAATTCAAACGGGCTGTATTTTGTACTTCTTGTAACTGTACTATTGAGAATTCTCTGCACATCTGCCACATATTTATACCATTTTGTGGGCTCATTCCCACATAGCTTTGCTAGTACAGGAATCAGGATGCTATGAATTCTTTCGATCTGTCCGTTTCCCCTGGGCATTCCTGCAGTAATTTTACCGTGTTCTATCCCTTGCTCTTTGCAGTATTCTATAAACTCATCTGATCTGAACGCTGGTCCCCGATCCGTTATTATTTTGCTGGGATTCCCGAACACAGTTTGTTGCAATGATAACTTTTCAATGACTTCCTGAGCCGTCGTGGATTTCACCGGATAAAACCATACGAACTTAGTAAAGGCATCTACAACTGTGAATATATGCTGATATTTCTTGTTTGTTGATGGCAGTGGTCCAATATGATCAATGTGGTATGTGCTTAATGGTATATTCTCTTTTGGTATGGGCGTTAGAAAACCTTCGGCTTTGCCTCGTTTCTTGTTAAATAGAATACATTCGATGCAATTTACTACCACTGTTTCAACTTGTTTTCTCAGGTTAGGGATGAAGAACTCTTTTTTTACTAATTCTTCTGTTTTGACTGCAGCAAAATGCCCTTTATCGTGTGTTTTACGAATAATCTCTTTTTGCATTTCTTCAGGCACTACAAGTAACTCTCTTCCGTTATCAAACTTATACAACACGTTATTCTTGATAAGATATTCATTTTCTTCACTTTTTTCAACTAAAGATTTTATTGATTTTATGAGCTCATCTTTCTCCTGTGCTATAGCTATTCTAGCTGTCATCTCACTCTGTGATCTTGTAATTACTAAAACAGTATTTCTGCTCAAAGCATCTACATGTTTCATTTTATTCCCTGGTCTATGTGTGATTTCATAATCAAATTCTTCCATGAATAAAGCCCATCTTGCGACTTTTGGAGCCAAATCTTTTTTGTTTAATGTTTTCTGAAATGCTTCACAATCAGTTACTATCTTGAATTTTGTACCAAGTAAGTAGTTCCTGAATTTTTTAAGAGCTTCAATTATTGCCAATACCTCCAATTCATAACTACAATATTTTTCTTGTTGCGGGGTTGTCTTTTTGCTCATGTATTGTATAGGGTGGAATTTTCCATCATCCGCTTTTTGTAGTAGTACTGCTCCGAAACCATGGCTACTTGCGTCAGTGTGTAATTCTAGTGCTGATCCTTGTTTAAATAAATGCAATACTGGTTTTTGCGATAATATTTCTTTTAATTTTTTAAACGCCTGTATTTGTTCTGTGCCAAATTCAAATGTGACATTTTTACGCAATAAATCAGTCAATGGTTTGGCTATTCGAGCATAGTTCGGAATAAATTTACGAAAATAACCTGTTAATCCTAAATATGATTGCAATTGTTTTATCGTTTTTGGTTGAGGGAAATTCCAAACAGCTGATGTCTTCGATTCAGATGGCTGTATCGTCCCATTTTCAATTATATAACCAAGAAATTCTATTTTTTTCCTTAAAAATTTGCATTTTTTGAAGTTAAACTCTAGCCCATAATCCGCTGCAACTTCAAGTACTTGTTTCAATTTCTCTAAACCTTCTTCTTCAGTTTGTGATGGAATAATAAAATCATCCATATAAATAACTACTGTGCCGTCACGTAATAACTTTCTAAACACCGTGTTTACATATCTTTGGAACTGGTTTCCTGATGTACATAAACCAAATGGACACTTCAAAAACTCATATTCCCCTTCGTGTGTCACGAATGCGGTGTATTTCCTGCTTTTCTCCTCAATTTCAACATGAAAAAAACCATTCTTTAGATCGAGAGTCGTAAATACTTTTGATCTCTCTAATTTATCTAAAACATCTTCAATTAAAGGTAATGGGTACCGATCTTTGATTATTTTCTTATTCAGTTTACGGTAATCTATGCATAACCTATACGAGTTGTCTTTCTTTTTAACTAAAACTACCGGTGCAGCGTAATCTGAAAAACTGCGCCTTATAATTCCGTCTTTCAACCATTGCTGAACCTGGTTTTCGATTATTTCTTGCTCTTTAAAAGGAAATCTTCGTGGCCGTTGACAAACAGGAATTTCATCAGATAAAATTATATTCATCCGTAATCCTGTATCTTTTGATTTATTTGGCTTGTATCCCTTTAATAATTCATTTATTTGTTTTCTTATATTAAAATTTCTCACGTGATCTAAATCAATTTCATCATCTTCTATGACGCTCGCTAAATTAATTAAGAAATTATCTCCTGCATTATTATCGTTTACAATTATAATATTTTCATCACGTGAATTACCTAACGTTGACGTTTTCTTTTCATTGTTATTTCTGGCAGCATGATTCAATTTTATGTCAGAATTCTTCTGAACTTCAGTGTAACCTACTTCAATATTGTTGCGTTCGCCAACGATCTTAATTCCGTTCTCATCTATCGCCAATTTTAATTTGCTAATCACATCATATCCCAATAAAATATCATATGAAAGAGATTCTAACACATACAAATTTGCTTTGATTAGAAAACCATCAATATTAAATTCATATGAAAAGTATCCTTTAGGATAAACAACTACTCTTTCTCTGCCTGACAAAGAAATATTATTTGAACGTAATCTTGGCGATCCAATTTTCGTATAGTATTCATAACTGACCAGACTGATATCACTTCCAGTGTCAAAAAAGATCTGTGTCTTTTCACCGTTAATATCAATATTTATCATGCGATCCGGCTTGGCGCTGTTTGTTTGTTTGATTACTGCAAAATTTATCTCCTTGTGATTGGATAATCGCGGGTTTTGGCTCCCGTTAATATCGGTGTCTAACATGTGATCCGGTTTGGCGCTGTTTGTTTCTTTGATTAATGCACAATTCACTTCTTTGTGATTGGATAATCGCTGGTTTTGGCTCCGATTTTGGCTGTCATAATTTATTTGACTATTATTCCCATTTTTACACTGGGATATTACGTGGCCAAGACGGTTACATTTAAAACATCTAATTTGTGCCCTGTTTCTTTCATTTAAATTAGAAGATTCATTTTTATTAGCTGTATTATCTGCGAATTGTTGTTTTCTTAAAGTATCATAACGTTGAGATGGTAACCACGGTTTTGAATTGTTATTTTCGCGCATTTTTGACTTCCTATCTTCAAAGTGGTGTGAATTTCTATTCATGGTTTTAATATTACGCCTTGCTGTTTCGTAATCATCTAGTTTACAAACTAACGTATCAACACTTTTAATTTTGGGAAGATCATCGATGAAATGTTCCTTCATTTCTATCGGTAATCTTCTTTTGATTTGATCTACCAGTATTAATTCTTTTAAATCTTCAAAATTCGACACATCAAGACCGGTAATCCATTCTTCTAAATAATTCCTTAACTCAAATGCTAGATCGCGCCAAGTGGCTGAATTTTCTTTCTTATGCGACATTAATTTTTGCCTAAACTCTTCTGGCGTCAATTTGAATCTTTTGAGCAGCAAGTTTTTTACATAATCGTAGTTATTTGTTAATGTTTCTGGTTCTCTAGTTATAACATTAGCAATTTCTAGCGGCATTAAACTTAATAAGTGCATGACCCAATTCTCTTTTGTTATATTCATCCTAGAAATCTGTCTCTCGAATAGAGCTAAGTAGATACTAATATCACCCTTCCCATCAAAGTGTGACATTAATTTAGACAAATTTAGTTGCTTACCTGTACCAGTTACAGCCGAACCGTTACTTGTATTTATCATATTTCCTTGAAGTTCAATTTTTCGTAATTCGTACTCCATTTCCATCTTCTTTTCCTCTAATCTTCTTTCTGCTTCTAACCGTAACCGTCTTTCTTCTTTTTCTGCTTCTAGTCTTTTTTCTTCTTTTTCTGCTTCTAGTCTTTTTTCTTCTTTTTCTGCTTCCAGCCTTAATCGTCTTTCTTCTTTTTCTGCTTCTAGTCTTTCTTTTTCTATTCTCTCCGCGGCTATGACTTCAAGTCGAACTTTTACAAAATTTTCTTCATAATCCTTCGATTCAGTCACCAACTTTATCAAATCAATGATTCTTGGACTCTGAGGCACAACTATACCTAGGTCATCACACAATGTTAACAAGTCCGCCTTTCTAGCTTTATTCAGAACAGACATTATAATTTTTGTTTACACTTCAACAAAACAATATAGTGCACTATCTTGCAGGCTTGATTACGGATAATTTCTAATCATTACACATATAAGAAACAGTTCCTTTTTTACATAATACGTATTAGTTTAAAAACAAAACATTTTTCTTAGACTTAGATCTTCTTAGTGTAAAATAGCTTTCATCGTGAAATTCAAATTCAAATATAAATCAGCGAAATCATTCAAATCCTTCAATCCCGGCAACGAACCCCCAAAACTTGTGGGAATATTGAGTGATTAGCTTATGATTTAAGCAAAAGTAACATTCTTAAAAAAATAAAAAGGTTTAATAGACATAAAATATGTAAGTAACATTCAATGATAACAGTAGAACTGAATAATATTTAAAATAAATAAGCTTCTCTGAGCTTTGGATTAAAAATCCATCCAACTCGCCATCGCTGAAATCTATAGAACACCTCGTTCTTTCCACGCATCATCACACGAATCTCATTTTGGATATCACGTTCATTAAATCATTGAGTTTATTATCTTTTATTGCTGGATACTTTATTCTTTAATCCCACATATATATATATATATGCATATATAATATGCGATATATCGATGAAAATTATTACAAATGTATCATATAAAATTTTGCTATTTCGTTTGCATTATCTATGTAAATTCGTCTAATGTAAAACTTTATTTCAGAACACAATAAACCATAAATCATTATTTATACATTATAGTGCTTAGAATTTGATTCATTGCAGCATTAATTTTGATTTATACACAGAAACATTAAATATCATTTTAATATTTAATGTTTTAATATTAAATATTTAATGTTAATGTACAAGCGAAATAATCTATCAAATAGAATTTATTACATGTATATAAAACTTTAGAACACATTTACGAATTACAAAATTACCTCAGATAATTTAAACGGCTGTCGAAAGAGATTTAATGCATTAAATAAATCTGAAAATCAATATTTTCTGATAAAACTATAAACAAAAAGTTCCCACTGTGCTATTTTTGCATTCATCGTACTACGTATTTAACCCATTTTGAGGCTTTAAATATCCGAAGCATAAACCTATCGAACCAGCAGTTTGTATATAACTCCAGATCTAACAAACAAATGTGGGTATTACAGATTTTAAGTTTATAGCAAATGAAGTTTATAACAATATTATATAGTTTATATAATATTATAACAATATTATAGTTAAGTTTATAGCAAACTGAAATGCTAGGAATAATTTAAAATTTCTAAATCAGCATAAGTTTGTAGTTGAGAGGTAATGGAATTAGTTACAACTTTTCGTCCAACTGGAACAATCTAAAGTTCATTTAGATGATTATCCGGTATTTATAATTATGTTGTTGTTACATTAAATACATAAATTCTTAAGTGTGTAAAATATTAAAATAAATACGCATTATGTATATATTTGAAATAAAAATTTAATTTCCTAGTCTGTAATTTATAAATAAAATATGAGATATACTGTTACACATATGTACTTTTATAAGTGCAGTCTATAAAATAATCATGCTTTGTTCAAATTATATATGGTATTTTTCAATGCAAACTCATTTACAAAACAAAAAAAAATACTATTCACGCATTATTTCTTTAAAAAGCATCTATAAACTGAAAAACTTACTAACTTTAAGATATAACAAGCCAAACCGAAATCCTCTATCAAGTAGAAATTATTAGGTTTCTTTACAACTTTAGAACAAATTTATGAATTACAAATGTTCCTGGGATATATTAAACAACTGTTCAAACAAATTTAATACATCAAATAATTCAGAAAGTGTAAAAAAAAAAATGAAGAAATACTTTATGATAAAACCTTAAATAGAAAGACCCCGCTGTACCATTTGCTAATTTATCTGCCATTACCAATTAAACTTATTTTGAAGCATTCAATAACGAAATAAACCTTTTTTTTGAATTATAAACCTAATCAGAAGTTTGCAGATAACTTCAGCACTGATAGACCATTGTGATAGACGGGGATGTATCTTCTAAGATCATAACAAAAGAGTGCAAATTTAAATGCTGGGGGTAAGTTATAATTTCTAAAGCAGTCAAAATTTGTAGCCGAGGGATAACAAAATTAGCTATTAATTTATATCTATAGACATTCCCAAAAAATATTTTTTAGACGGTTAGCAAATGTTTGGAGACGTCATGCTGATGAAATGGTGACATACATTCAAAGAATTTAGATTGTTAAAGAAAATATAATTTAAGTTTAAGATTAGAATTTCATTTTCTTGTTATAAATTTATGTATAAAATCTGCGATATACATTCCATGAAATATTATGAATGCATTATATGAAATATTACTATTTCTTTTAGATTATATATAGTTTCTCTCAACGTAAACCTCCTTTTAGAACATAACAAATCATACATTAATACTGAGTCGTGAATGTATTAAGAATTTGATACATTGCTACATTATTATTGGCATATAAACAAAATTATTGAAGAGGTTTCCAATATAGCAAGCGAAATCAACTATCAAAAACAATTTATAATACTTATATAAATTTTTAGAACACATTTATGAATTACAAAATTCCTTCAGAAATATTAAACTGCTGTCTAAAAATATTAAATAAATTAAATAATTTATGCAGCTGACTTTTAATTTTGCTTTTTAAAAAGATATATATTTTAATCTTTTATCTTTTTATAGATGCTTTTGTTAATTAACTATTAGAAAAATATTTACTTACGTTTATGTTGTACACAATGTCATAACATTAGTTCTGTGTTGCATAAAAAACTTTGCTCTAAAAAGGAAAATTTTAAAACATATACTTACATTAAAGTGTTTACACATACAATAACAACCATTTAATGTTGAAATAATCTTTATAATGGTTTTGAAGAGTTTATAGAAGTAATAATGATAATCTTATAAAGAAAGTGAAAGAAGGCCAGTTAAACGTATTTCAAGCAGTATCAATAAAAGTATTATAATTTTCATTAATTTTAGCAAATAAAATCAAATTTAGATTTTAGGACATTAAATGCATATTATTACACTTACGTAATCCATAATACACCGCCAAAAGACCAAAAGAAAGGGACAAATTGCAAGAAAAAAAATATGAAACGACTAAGTTGCACTAAACACTTAAAGATGAAAAAGTAGTACATAAATATTCAAAAATTATAAATAAGGTGTTAATTTAATATGTAATATTCATTTACAGTTTGTCATTATTAGTAATTTTCGTGCAATATCGACCTATGCAATTTTTAAAGAATAAAATTACTGAACAAGTCTTATATAATTGTTATTGCTTTTTTCTTACAATACACAAAATATTTTACCACGTACTGTTTTGACACTGTTTGTTGATATATTGGAATTCAGTCAAAACAACATTGGATCCGATTAACATAAGAGATAAATAACGTTTCTCAATAGTAAGTCGCCGCATGCAATGAGGAAGACAAAATATTGGAAAAGGAAACAAAAAGGGGATTGTAATAATATGGGAATAAAATTTAAGAACAGTATTATAAATACAGTGCCTGTCGAAGAGTCGAACTTTGTAAAATTACTAAGAGCATTGTAACACTGTTCCCAGCAAGCAGAAAAGTAATACAGTGTGTGTCAAAAGTTTAAGCACAACAGAAAATTCCAAAATAAAATTTTATTAATGATGACAGTTAATTTCCTTTTCACATAATCTACAAATTGTAGTTTTAAAAAGATAATTACAGATTTATGTTATAAAATTTATCTTAAATAATAAAATTTATCAAAACAACAAAAATGAGTGTGTCAAAAGTTTAAGCACAGTAGTTTTTAGTCTTTAGCAGAAGAAGAGTAAAAAAAATTAAAACTTGATTATTGCTCCTTTCTGCTGAATTACTTTAAATATACGGTCTTCCATCGATAAAATGAGATTCTGTATTGTTTCTGGTTCAATTTTAAACCAAGCGTTCTCAATGTCATCTTTTAAATCTTTAACTGAAGAATACTGCTTTGCATTTTGATAAACTGCATGAGTGAGAATATCCCACATATTTTCTATACGGTTTAAATCAGGAAGAATTGCCGGTCATTTCAAAACAGACACTTTTTTCGACCTAAGCCACGATGAAGTTGAGTTTGAGGTATGGATAGAAGCATTGTCATGTTGAAACAAAAAATTCTCTCCCCCCAAAACCTCGGCAACAGGAAGCAAATGATTGGCAAGTGTCTCTTGATAGTTTTCACGACCACGAGTTTTCACGACCACTGATGAATGCTAGAGATGTCTGACCATTGAAAGAAATAGCCCCCCATACCATTACAGAACCACCATTATGTTTTCGGCTAAATACACTCCTAGGCTCTTAGCGGAGATCATGCCAATAGTATTTAAACTCATCAGGGCCATCGAGGTTCTATTTCTTTTTTCATCACTGAATATGATATTCAGCCACTTTTCACCAAACGACATATGCTCTTTCGCCCACTGTAATTTAGATTCTTTATGGTGTCTTTTGAGAGGCGGTAATCGAGACATTTTACGGTATTTGATGCATTTGAATTCGAAAACTCTTCTATGAACAGTTTTTTTCGATATTTGTCCTCCAACTGCATGTTTTATTTGCGAAAGAGAGTAATTACCAGTTGAAACCAAATTTCTGATGAGGCTTTCTTCGTGCAAACTAGCCACTCGCGGCCTTCCTGAGCGAAATTTTCTTTTGAAATTATTACCACGAGCCAAAATTTGATAAATACCTTATTTTGATCGTTTTAATGTACTTGCAATTTCAGAAAGAGACTTAGATTTTGCTCTCATACTCCATATTTTTATCACCTCCTCCTCTGAAAATTCTTTTGACTGAGGCTTTTAATACTAACTCGTAAACAACAAGTAACTGCTTCTAATACACCCAGAAATTGTTTGCGTGCGCAACCGCTTACGTCGGATTGCAAAATTTGCATAAAAACGATTTTGTGCTTAAACTTTTGACACAGTCATTTTTGTTCTATTCTTAAACTCCATGGTTTGAAATAAAATTTAAAAGTTAATTTCAATTAATACGGTGTTAAAATAGATATTATTAACATATACAAGACAGATATTGAAATAAAGTGAATATTTAAAGTTTTATTTGAAAATTGCTATTGGGCTTAAACTTTTGACACGCACTGTAGATGGCTTCCGTATAGAAATGTGCAGGTAGCTGAAGAATTCAGTTTTTCACGGTGACTTGCACTTCCTTTCCATGTATGTATAACCATGGCAAACTAGACATAACGTCTTGCGCATATCGCTAAAAACCTCCGAAAAATGAAGCTGAATTCAGCTTCAAACTCGGAACCATTTCTTTGGATAACGTGGTGCAAACCATGCCGAAATTAACATTGAATAAGCTGATTTCTGTTCGTTTCACATGGTCATTGTTTTGGTTCAGGGTTTGTACAATTTATTAGAATAAGTTCGGTAGGGTATCAGAGTCCTCTGGCGGGGTACTTCATACATTAATCTCAAATGAATGGGCCGTATAGATATAGTTAGCCATGGTATAACATGGAACACCACAACACTATCTATACGCAAACACATTAACTCATTGCGATTGGGTACTTATATGTCTTGTTTTCATTTGGACATGCCTTATAAAATAAAACTCTAGCGATGATTTCCTAGAGCTTAAGAAAAGATCTTAATGTTTTTAAGGTTTTGTAAATTTTGCAAAAGAATAAACTTACACAAAATAAATAGTATCTTATTTGTAAGTAATTTTTCGCCAACTTTTTTGACTTGCTATATCATATATGCGATTTTTCGTAATGTGCGTATCTTCACTTTTTTCGGAAATGTATAAAAAGGGTACACGACATTTCGGTCCCGCCACTTCGGTCCCGCCATTTCGGTCCCGCCGTTTCGATCCCGAGACATTTCGGTTCCGAGACATTTCGGTCCCGAGACATTTTGGTCCCGAGACAATTTGGTCCCAAGGCATTTCGGTCCCGGGACAATTCGGTCCGTGGCCATTTCGGTCCCGAGACAATTCGATCCGTGGCCATTTCGGTCCCTTGTTATTTCTTTGTTCGCTACCTTATAAGTCGGATTCTAATTGTTGTGGGCCTGCCAAATGGTAAAAGTTCAGCATTATTTGGGCCTTTTTTAAAACATTTTAAATCTCCCCCACCCCCCAAGTTTTATAAAAATGTTGAATATGAGAATCCGATAAATTTAAACTTTTATAACTCGTGATAATGAAATCACAGCAAGCTGAAAATTTTGTTCGATTAAACAATGTGATATAAGTTTAGAGGATATTGTCTTTTGCTTTTAGTAGTATTATTATTAATCAGAATGAATATTTTAAATTTTATTATTAATTATTAGTACCTGTATTTTATGCAAATTACTTTAAACTACAATAAACTAAAAAGTATTTTACATAAATCATATATATTTTATTTATATTTTAAATATTTTGTTGTCTGTTTGCGTACATTTTGTAGAACCTTTAAATTAATATTAATTATATAATTAAAAAAAAACTGTGATTTTTTTCTTCCAATCAGTTAAATAATTAATGTCTTTAATAATTCGATAGATAGTTATAAGTTATAATATATACGTATTTCCTCAAATCACCCATCTACACCCTCTCCTTTGATAATGCAGAAATGAGATATATTTATTGAAGAACAAATTTTTTATTTTTCTCATTATTTTTTTAATACAAAGTTTCATCTTATAAGTTTGTTTTCATTAGTTACTTTCCATTATTACCATTGCGAAAACAATAGTGATTTCGTAACTGGGCATGCTATGAAAAAAAATTTGTTTTTAGAAATTTGCCCCCGCCACTTTTTTTAATAATAATAATAATAATAGTATTTATTGATTGCATTTTTTAACAGTCTTCTCACGCCATGAAGAAAATTCTTGTGAGTTGATTTTATTGAATTTGGGCCCATTTCATTCTAATAAGATTTGTATTTACATAAAATTTATATAAAAATATTTAAAAATAAAATAATATATTTTTTTACATAAATATAATATTATAAATATTATATGTAAAATATAGTATATAATTTAATAAAATATATTAAAATGTAATATAATAATATTTTAAATAATTTTATTTTAAATTTTTAACTGACAAAACTAAGCTTTTATTTATTTATTTATTTATTCATTTGTATTAACTTTTCGCTCTGACTTTCCCAGAAAAATAATAATAATTCTAGTTTTGTTTTTAACTATGCTAATTGTGTTCAATTTCTGTAATTTTAAATATTCAACAACAAACAAGTAAAAGATAAATTTCAGTTTAGAACTACTAGGAAATATAATGAGGTATTGAATATAAAATTGATTACGTATTGAGTTTATTTTAAAGTAAAATTCATTATGTAAAAATTTATATATATTAATTAATAATGTTATTAATTAATAAATATATTTAATAAAATATTAATTTAATTTTATATAAAACTTACTAACTGTTTTGAGTATTGGGATTACCAATTATCATTAGGATTACCATATAAAATTGGTGTGAATTATAATATTTTGGATAAGAGTTATACGTGTGTGCGGTTTTCGGGCACTTATAATCGCATTATACTAAAATTTTATGGCCTTCAGTTTAAAAACCCAATAAATTGTGTATTCTTTCCACAAAATTTCAGTTGCAGGAGAAGGGACCGAAATGTCTTGGGACCGAAATGGCTAGGGACCGAAATGCCTTGGGACCGAAATGGCTAGGGACCGAAATGTCTTGGGACCGAAATGTCTCGGGACCGAAATGGCAGGACAGAAATGTCGGGACCGAAACGTCCTGCTTCCTGTATAAAACAAAGGAAATGGGGAAAACGGGAATTTTATAATAAATATTGCAACAATTAGAGAAAGATGCCTTGTATTTTTAATCCTGTTTTAACACGTTTCGAACATCTTCAAAAAGCCTTTCTTAGATTATTGGTACATTATTAGCCCGTAAAATAATTAAATACAATTAATTATGAAAAATGAATTTTATTTTCATTATCAGTAAACCGTTACGTTTTGAATTTGGATAGACGCTTTTAATTTTTTTATGCGAAAAGCATTTTTTAATCAAAATTTAAAAAAAAATTCATACTAGATACGATTTAGACAGTAGAACATTTTCATTTAGATTTAGGTATAATCCAGTACAGTTAGAAACCACTACTTATCTTTCCTTCTTAAATTATGGTAATGTGTATTTTTTTATATAAAATTGTAATGTAATCTGTTTGCCTAATTATTTGATATATTCTTTAAATATTTTATGAGAAACGTTGGTTTTTGTAACTAATGACGTTGAATTATTTTATAAGAATCACTGCACCCATATAATACATTATGACATGTTGAAATAGCTTTATGAAATGCATGAAATGTCTTTTTGTGTATATTAATAATATAAGATGATAAAGCAGGATATTCTGGGTTACAGTATATTAATGAAAACCATCATGCATGCTACTTCTGTCGTTAACTTATTTATCTTTAAGCCGATCTACTTTTTAATTTATTTGTTAGAACATTACAAAAAATCATAGTTGTCTGAAAAATATCAATAATATGTTCAAGTAAAGTTTAGAAATATTTTAAAAGTGATATTTTAATATTGATTTCACTTTAGAAGTTAACAAGCAAAAAATTTCGAAACCTCACTGAAGTGCTGCAAACTCAAACATCAGATTAAGAACAATCCTTTCTTTTGAGCTGATTAAGCTCTAAATTCAATTGCATATCTTAAATTTGTGTTTCATTTATATTTTATAGTTTTATTTATCGATAGAGGAATGCTTTAATTTTGTTATGAAATATAAGCGTGAAGCATGTGATGAGTTGTTTATATTAACTTAAATGCAAACGGGTTTATCTTTTTTGAAATATATTCTGACTTTATGAGAAAATTGAGTAAAACGGCACATTATATTGTTCCTAAATAAGAGAAACTGAACAGTAATACAGATTTCAGAACAAAATCGAATTTATAAATGAATCATAAAATAAGCAATTTGTTATTTCAATACTCCTTCAAATTTTCAATCACGATCACTTAAGGAAATTCTTTTCAAAATGACATTTTGACAGCATATTTGTAAAATATATTCTGCCTTTATCAAAAAGCTGAACAATACGCCACATTATGTAGTTCCTAATCAAGAGAATCTGCCAATTGGATGGGTTTGAGAGCAAAATGAGTGAGAATATAAGCATTTTCGAATTGAGATTACTTCTACAACTCCTAGTATTGTTTAATTTATTTTTAATATAAGAATTGGTCCCATGAAAAACTTGTCAGTATAAAAGTTGTAGATATTATAGAAAGATGTATAATAAGTCTGATTTCATATCTTATGAATTTACGAAGTTATGAATTTTGTCTTCTTACCCACCCCATTTTTTTGTTTTCGTTTTTAATTTATTTTTGCAACAAGAATTGCTCCTATCAAAAACTTGTCAATAAAAAAGTATTAGATATTATTAGGAGCATTTATAAAAAAAATTAATTGCATTTGATATCTTAAGAATTGACAAAGTTATGAATTTTCAATTCCCCAAAACCCTATTTTTTTCGCCCCTTGAGCTCATTTTTAATTGTATCAAAAATCTGTTATGCAGAAAATTTTGGACCATTTTTTAGAAGTAATATAAACTTTAAACAGATTCGATATCTATTTTAATAAAGAAGTTATGGGGGTTATTTTGTTTTCACAAAAAACCTTCATATTTCCACCTCCTTGGTCAGATTTTTCCCATTAACAAACCTGACCGAGATTTTATGCCCCTTGGTTTTATGTATCAGTTTGGAAGTGATCTGAGCAAAATTAAAGAAGTTATTGTGTCTACAAAAAAAAATTAAATCTAGATTTCGTTAAGTGCTCATTTCAACAATAAAAAATAAAATGTAATTGGTCAAAAACCCAGTTTAACAATTTTATTTGG
The DNA here is from genome assembly GCA_964019185.1 of Maratus speculifer. Taxonomy (NCBI): domain Eukaryota; kingdom Metazoa; phylum Arthropoda; class Arachnida; order Araneae; family Salticidae; genus Maratus; species Maratus speculifer. The sequence continues at coordinate 233,911,837 of OZ025292.1, forward strand.
CCGCTTCTGAAGAAATTTTAATGTTATTTTTCTGTAAAAGCCGGCTTTATCAGAATCATTTTAAGCTAAATTTGGCTCAAATGCCCACTTTGACAGACTTTTTTAAAAAATATATTCTGACTTTATGAAAACATTGACGAATAAGGTAAACTGTATTGTTCCTAAATAAGAAAAAATACCAACTGAATGTATTTGAGAGCAAAAAATGGTTTTAAAAATAAGTCATAAAATAAGCAATTTGTTATTTGAATGCATCCTCAAATATTCAATCACGATTGCTTCGGGAAATGTTGTTCAAAATGGCTATTTTCACAGCATTTTTAAAAATATATTCTACCTTTATCGAAAAATTATCCAATGCGGCATATTATATAATTTCTAAATAAGAGAACCTGCCAATTGGATGCGTTTGGGAGCAAAAATTGTTTTAGAAATGATTCACAAAAAAGCAATATGTTATTTGAATGTATCTTCAAATCTTCAATCACGATTGCTTTGGGGAATTTCGTTCAAAATGGTTATTTTGAAAACATTTTTTGAAATACATTCTGTCTTTATCTAAAAACTGAACAATACGGCACATTATACGGTTTCTGAATAAGAGAACCTGTCTATTGGATGCGTCTGAGAGCATAAATGGTTTGAAAAATGAGTCATAAAATTATCAATTTGTTATTTGAGTACTTTCTCAATTTTTCAGTCACAATCGCTTAGGGAAATTCGGTTCAAAGTGCTTTTTTTGGAAGATTTTTTAAAAATATATTCTGCCTTTATCCAGAAACTGGCCAATACGTCACATTATATAGCTCCTAAATAAGAGGATCTGTCATTTGGATGCGTTTAAAATCAAAATTGAATTTAAAAATTAGTCAGAATATAAGCAGTTTGGATTTGAACATTTTTCTCCAACTCCTATTTTTGTTTAATTTATTTTTTCCATACGAATCGGTCCTGTGAAAAACTTGTGAAAGTAAAAGTTGTAGACATTATTGAAAAGATGTAAAATAAATTTATTTAGATTTGATAGCTTAAGAATTAATTAAGTTATGAATTTTTTTCTTTTTCCACCCCCCCCCCCGTTTCTTTTCAGTTTTTATTTTTTTTCATCGGTAAAAGTTGGTCCTATCAAAAACCTGTATATACAAAAGTTTTAGATAATTTTGAGAGCATTTATAAAAAATTTAGCTGGATTTGATATCTTGAAAACTGAAAAAGTTATGATTCTTTTTCTCCCAAAACCCTGTTTTTTTTTTTTTCGCATATTGAGCCCATTTTTAATTTTATAACATATTTGTCATGCATAAACGTTTAGCCTATTCTTAGGAGTAGAACAAACTTTAAACTGATTCGATATCTATTTTATTTAAGAAGTTATGGCGTTTTATCGGTTTTCACAAAAACCCTCCTTATTTCCACACCCTTGGCCGATTTTTCCCATTAACGAACTTGACCGAGATTTTATGCCTTTTGATTTTATGTATTAGTTTGAAAGAGATATGAGCAGAATTGGAGAAGTTATCGTATCCATAAAAAAGTGATATAGACCGATAGATATATAGATAGATAAATTTTTTTACTGCTGGTAGTTTTGGGGTCTGTAGGTCATGATCGGCTTAGATCTGCAAAAATTATTTAGAAATTCCAACACAGGACTGATCGCAAAAGGTAGTATTTCATACGAAATCTACCTAAAAATATATTAGAAAATTAATTTAAATCCAATAAAAATTGAGCTACTTGTGATACAGTTTTCAAGAAAACTGCATTTAAAGCTAATTTTGTTTCTTTGTTCAACAATGAAAAACTTTAAAATGTGCGATATATAGACCTTAAAAATTGTTTTAAAAGTGAATAATTGTTAATTTTAATAGTTGAGGATGACGTTATCATGTACCCATTTCAAAATGACATCAACGTTTCTTTCTATCTCATTTGTGCCCTTTTAATTTACATATTTAGGCTTAAAATATCTAATTATTGTGGTTTTGAAAAGTTTAAATAACGGATTTTGAAAAAAAAAATTCAGCTTATCTGTTAAATATATTTAACCAGTTCTGAATTCTGTACACTATAAATTCATAATTTTCGTATGTGTACGGAATAAAATATTTTACTTTCCAAACTCATATTAAATTTAAAAAAATCAAAACATAATTAAGGTTTCACACATTACTGTTTAGAACAGAGAGATCAGAATTACTTTTTTTTCTAAGAATTTATATGTAAACATACATTATTTTATGAATAATATTACAAACTCTTATTATGATTTGTAATAAATACATTCCTACATTTTATTGGAATTTGTTTTAAAATTTTTTTCCAATAATTTAATTAAAATAAAAAATCAAATTTTTATTCCGGCTTTATTTTTTCTATGTCGTTGAATAACCCTTAAAATGATTATGAATGTAGTTTATAAAGCGCTGCTATTTCTTTTACAATATCCTCATAGCATGCATCGTCACAGTGACTTCACAATGACGTAACTGTGTGTCACTTTGGTCACATCACATCTGTGACCAAAATGCCACCACTCAGCGACGTCACATTGTGACTGAGATGTGACTTTCTTAAAAATCTTAAGAAAATTACAAATACTCTTCAAAACATGATACTTACTTTAAAAATCATGTTTCTGGCAATTTAAATATCGTCGCTTTTGTCACAGTTTCAACACAGTGTTAATGTCAAAGTAGTCACAAATGACACATTTTTCACAAATTTGTCACACCGTGACTTCACAAAGTGGTGACAATGTGAGTCACAAACGAGCTCTAAAACGGCCATAACGACTTCATATTTCGGCCATGCGTCTTCATATCGACGTCACGTGACGTCACGTCCACAATCGATGGTCACAATGTGTCTTCACAACGACGGCGACGTCGCAATGACGGCTCCATGCCTTACGGATATATATTGTTTCTTTCACTGAATGGGCGCATATATGAAAAGAACCAACCACAGATTATTGTTGACGTATTAATGCATTATAAATGTGGCATAATTCTGTTTTAAAAATGATTTATACACAGAAACGCATTTATGCAATTTAATATTTTTTCGACATACGAAGTGTAATCATCTCTCATATAAAATTTATTAAATTCCATTACAATTTTAGAACACATTTACGATTTACGAAATTCCCTCAGATATGTGAAATGGCTGCCTAAAGAGATTTAATTCATCAAATAATTCTGACATCCTGAAAACATTAAGAAATACTTCCTGATAAAACTATAAACGAAAAGTGCCCGCCGTGCCATTTGTGTATTCATTTGCCTTTATGTATTTAAAATTGTTGTAGGCATTCAATGTATGAACCATAAATGTTTTAAACATATGTTTGCGAATAACCCCAACGTTAACAGACAACTGTGGGAGGCTGTAGCTTCTAAGTTCATAACAAATGGATACAACTTAAAACGCTGGGAATAAAAATTTCTAAAACAACGAGTATTTGTAGTTGAGAGATAAAGACGTTACTTACTATTTTAAATTTAACTAGAACTATCCTAATAAATTTTTATTTAGAGGATTAGTTAATGTTTAGAAACGTTATATTCATATAGTAATAACAACTATTCAAAAAATTAAAAAGTATTAAATGAAATATATATTATTTACATATAGTTAAAATTACAAATAGATTTTGTAATATAACATACAATATATATATATATATATATATATATATATATATATATATATATATATATATATATATATATATATATATATATAATATATATATTATATACAAAGAAAAATAGAAATCAAAATATATATATATTCGAATATGAGATATATTGATAAGAATTATGCAGCATATACAATTTTGCTATTTTGTTTGCATTATCTATGTATTTTTTTTAATGTAAAAAAAAAACACAACACAATAAGCCATAAATTATTATTGACGCATCATTTTACAAAGAAATAGGTTCATTGCTGCGATAATATTGATTCGTATACGGAAATATTTAATAGTTGTTTAATATAACTAGTGAAATCATCAATCAAATAAAATTTATTAAATTTCTATACACCTTTAGAACACATTTACGAATTACAATATTCCCTCAAATAAATTAAACAGCTGTGTATAGAGATTTAATTCATAAATTAAATCTGAAAATCAATATTTTCTGATAAAACCGTAAATGAAAAGTTACCGCTTTGTCATTTGTGCATTCATCACATTACGCATTTAACCCATTTTGAGGTTCTAAATATCCGAAGCATAAACCGTTCGAACCAGCAGTTCGTAGATAAAACCAGCGCTAACAAACAAATGTGGGCACTATAGATTGTAGGATCATAACAGATGGATGCAAATTGAAACGCTGAGTTCTTAAGTTTCTAATGCAGCTAAAGTTTGCAGTTGCGAGTTAATGAAATTAATTATTACTTTTCATTCAAGTGGGCCAGTCTAAAGAGAAATTTATTTAGAAGTTTAACAGGTTTTTACGCTTATTTTGTTGTTATAATAGATATTTAAATTCAAAAGTTTATAAAATTTAGTGTATAAAATTTACTATATAAATCTTTATTACACATTATATATACATTTGAGATTAAAATTTAATTTCTAGTCTGAAATTTTTTACATAAAATATAATATGTGCTGTTACACATTTGTACGATTATGAATACATTCAATAGAATATTCCTCTTTTGTTCAGATTATATATGGTATCGTTCAATGCAAACCCCCTTACAGAAAAAAGTAAGCCAAACATTATTATTCCTTTAAAAAGGATTTATACATTGAATTATTTACTAGCTTTACGATACATAACAAGCGAAATTCTCTATGAAGCAGACTTTATTATGCTTCTTTACAATTTTAGAATAAATTAAGAAATATTAAAGCTACATTATATCGGATGTATTAAATGACTGGTTAAAGAGATTGATAAGAAATAATAAATAGTTGTGAAGTTTAGGCTGATGACCATAGTTGTGCTTGCGAAACTGATGAGGATGAGATAATGTAGATATGTTCTCCCTTGTTTTCACTTGACAATATTGTTCCATATTTTCAAAATGTTTTTCACTTTTTCCTTTTTAGAACTTTTTTATACAATAATAAATGCATTTTAACTGTTGAAAGTTATAAAATTTCAATGTTTCAAAACGTATGATAAAATTTTGAAACATATTAGAACAAAATTTTGTTCTTTCATTTATTTGTATCAACATCGTTCTTAATTTTTTGATAACTTCATTTTTTTATTTCATAGTTTTTCATTTCTTATGTTCACTCGGCAGATTTAACCTTCGGCTTTCAAGCAGTTTTCATTTCTGCTCTAAATGTGCATTATATATAAGTACTTAAAATTTCTTTTCGCAATTTGAAATATCTGAAATCTAAGTTGTATAGATATTAATTATCATGACTGCAGTCTATAAGATATTACTATTTTAATATTATCATAGATATAAATTATTTCAATCCCAAATACCTCTTTGTAACAGAATACACATTAAATTATTACTGACACATTATTACAATAAGAGTTTGGTACACTGTTGCACTAATATTTATTTGTATACAGTAAAGATTAGTAGCTTTTTAGAATAGCAAGCAAAATACTCTATAATATAGGATTCATAATGTTCCTATACAATTTTAGAACACATTTATGAATTACAAAATTTTCTCAGACATGTTAAACGGCGTCCATGCTTTAATTCATAAAATAAATCTGACAGTCAATATTTTCTGATAAAACATTAAATAGAAACTGGTCTGTGTGCCATTGGTGCATTCATCACGTTAGGTATTTAACCCATTTAGAGAAATTTAATAGCTGAAGCATAAACCTTTTGAAACAGAAGTTCGAAGGCAATCCCATACGCTAACCCGCAAATTTTGATGGGGCGGTGGGAGGGAGGTTGTAGCTTCTCAGATCAAAGCAAATGGATGGAAATGGGAATGCTGGGATGAATTTAAAGTTTCTAAAACAGCCAAAGTTTATAGTTGATAGATTACGGAATCATTTATTAATTTTTATTTACCTATGAAGGTTTTAAGAAAAATTTTATTTAACCTGTAAGCCAAAATTTAGAGAAGTTTTGTAGTTATAATAACAACATAAATTTAAAAATATATGAAACGTTATAGTAAATTAATATTATTTAAATTTTTAAAATTAATATTTAGTTTTCTAGTCTGGAATATATATTTAAAATATGAGATGTAGTATTACATATATGAATTAATTTGAATGCAGTCTTTGAAATTTTACTATTGCCGTTAGATTATATATATTTTCTTTGGATGTGATGCACCATTTATAAATAGAATAAACCACACATTAACAATGCAGCTCTTTACTATGCATTTAATACTTTGCTGCATTAATATTGATTTATAAAGAAGAAAATAATGGATTTCCGATATAGCGATCTAAATCATCTATGAAATAAAATTTATTCTACGTCTTTAGAACTTTAGGATACATTTACAAATGTCCAATGGCTATGAATTTCATATTTAAAACGATTTAAAGCGTTAAGTAATTCTGAATCGAAAAATAGGAAAGGTAAAAGTCATAAATGCAATTTGTCCATTGTGACATTTCTGTATTAATCTGGTGTGTATGCAAATTGAAACGTTTTGAATTATTTGAAAATTCTAAAGTAGCGTAAGTTTGCACCTGAGCGATAACGAAATTAGTTGTTAGTTCAATTAACGAAATCAATTATTATTACAATATTTCCCACAATAACGTTATACTTGTTTTTCCAAATTTTACCCAAATTATTCTGATATAGTTATGATAAAGCCTCAAAAATTTATAACCTCTTCAATCCTGAGATAAATTATATGCGGGATTACAAAAAACAATTTAAAATTATTACAAAACATCTCCAAAGATGCATCAGTCAGTATATCGAAACTTCTAACATGCACACATTTATTACAAAACCTTTAGGTAAATTTAACAAATCTAAAAGCAATTAAATTAATTTTAAGGGTAGTTTTTTGTGTCGCCTTCAGATGACACCAGGACTGAGGACTAAATTGAAATTTGCTTTTCGAAACGGAAATATAAAATAAAAAAAAACTAAGATAAATTGATATGGATATAAATTATTAAGAAAGCAGTTTATAAAATATTTCTATATTCTTAAAAATGTTTTTATTCTGATAAAACCACAAATAGAAAATGGTCACAGTGTCATTTGCGTACTCATCTACCATTATCTATTTAACCCATTTTGAACTAGTAAATGTTTAAAGCATAATGTTTTTGAACCGAAATTCGTATATAATAGATAGATGTGGGGTGGAGGGTTTTGCTTGTAAGGTTATAACAAAAAGATTCAAACTGAACCGCTGGGAACAATTTAAAATTTCTATAGCAACCAAAGTTTCTAACAGATAGATAAAGAAATTAGTTTTTAATATTCACTTAACTAAATTATTCCCCACAAAATGTTATTTAGAGAGTTAATCAATGTTGAGATAAGCTATGATAATAATATAAAATTAAGAGTTATATGAAATGTTAACGAAATATAGCTTTATAATATATTTAGAAGTAAAATAGTACTTTCTAGTGAGTAATCTGTATATAAAATATAATATACACTAGTTTAGATATGATTTAAAATATATTAAACTGCAAGTTAAAAAGAAAAAAAATTGTATAAAATTGTATCGGTGGAGAATAATTTTCTTTTTGATAAAATGATATACAAAGAAATTTTTAATTTTACACATTGAAATATCTCCCTTATCTCTAAAAGTTATTTAGTCTACTTGAAATAGTTTCTTAAAGTAAAATTAAGAAACCTGTATTAATCTTTGTCATTAATATGCGTAGATAAATTATTGCAATTAAGTGATTTGTTTCGTTTTACTTTTATAATATGTCTATGCGTACTCAGAGAATATAATGTAATGATATAAATTGAAAAAAAAAACAAATAAATACCTCATATAACAAATTAAATAAAGTAATAAGTAATTAAAGCAACACTTATATTAGATATTTAGTAGCTTAACACTAGGAGTCTACTAAACCTATAAGAATAAAAGCTTCCTTTATTTTTTTAAACCAAAATATTTAATAATATTAAAATGCTTAAAATTTTCAATTGAATACGCATTGAAATGCATTGTTTATAGTTTTCATGTTTAAAAGCATTCATTTCCATATTTAAACAGGATCTATAAATTAGAAAAAATAGGAATAAATAACTAAACAAGGAAGAAAAATTATGCGTTAAGAATAGATTATGAAGCACTTTCCAACACTTCATGAAATCTATAACAAAACTTTTTTAATTAAGGAAATAAGGGTATATAGCCAAAAATGTATTCCAATACTTTTGAACAGCGCTGTATTTGATCTGTCAGTTGATATATATATTATATAAGGGGAAAAATTAATTTAGTAAGAAAAAGCTTAAAATTTCTTTTTGAGCAATTTGTACTAATAAAGGCGAAACATACTTGAAATCTTTTGTTCATCCCTGTAGTTTATGTTGTACCTTTATTACACGTCAGTAAGAAGCTAAAATTCATTTTAAACTAAAACACGTTTAACACAACTGAAATCACATTGTTATAAATTATAATTCATAGGTGTCCATGAACACAATTCCTTGCGTGGCCCGGTATATCATTTTATCTATATTCTTCAATCATTTTTGTAAATTGAATGCAGAAGTAATTTATGCACATACTCAGTAACGTTCTCGAGCTCTTTTGGGTAGTCCTGTAAATACACTATAACATTTACACACACATTTATAATGTACAAAGATTTAGTGAAACTTAAATGAGTATATCATAATTAAAATCTATTACATCCGTCCATCAGCCTTCATCGAAAACATATACAGTTGGAAGGAATATAGTATTTGAAATCTTTTGTGTGTCCCTGTAAATGCAATGTACTTCATATTATGCAAGATGGCATTGTAGATTTTATATTAAACCTCAGTGACATACATCAATTTTGTTATCCATGGAACAGTTTAATATATTTTTAAAAATGTCGCACACTTCCCCCCCTTTACCATTATCCAATGGAATTCTTTTGTGTGGTCCTGTAAATGAATAATAGCTATATTTTCACCGCATATTTTATAGAATTCATATTTTAGTGCACCTCTTAAATGCATGTAAAATTTAATATGTTTGACAGGGTGTAACATCTTTAAAATGCTTTTTAAAAGATTTTTCCCCACAAGCCATAATATAATGGAAAATGTTTGACTCATCTGTAAATAAAATAATCATGGTAGAAACTTCTTTTTCAATAGGGTTTGTAAATTTCTGTAACTTAAAAAAAATTCAGGACAATTCGAGTATATTTACAGGCGTTAGAGCACTTATAGTCGGACAGACGGATAGACAAACCGAATGGATAAGCACTTTTCAAACAATGCATAAGCAGTTTTCAAACTTTTGGAAAGTGTTATAAAAGTTAAAATTCATCTAAAAAGATTTTTCCCCATAGGCCGTAAAGTAATGGAAAACTTTTGATTGTCCCTGTAAATAAATTAATCTTGGCAGAAACTTCATTTTCAATTGGGTTCGTTCTAGGGTAAACCTAAATAACTTCCAAAATTTTCATGGCAACCCGAGTATATTTACGAGAGTTAGAGCGCGGACAGACGGCCATCCGGACAGACGGACAGACGGACAAATAAACCGAATGCATAAACACTTTTCAACTTTGTTGGAAAGTGCTAAAAAATAGCCAATGATGAAAACTCTAAAATTAAGCTACCCAAAAATCGTGTGAATATTTATAGATAATAATGCCATAAATCTGGGTATTGAATAAAGAAAAAACTCCGCACTGTTTTCTAACAAAAATGAAAAACAATTTAGATTTTGTAATAATCCAAAGTATATTTTTAAGTTGAAATTAAAATATATTTGCATGCTTTTAAGACATGTTTCAGAAAGTTTGTTATGCAAAAAGTTTGTTACAGCAACAATCATATAGCAATTCTTAATTGGAGGGTCTTGCGTACGGAGAACGCCAATCAGTTCTTTCTGGCTGTAGATCACGGATTAGCCAATCATAAGCCTTAGCCCTTCCTCTACATTTAAAAAAATGTTCAATGTGCCTAATTAATTCGTTCAGTTTGACCCATGATTTTTATATTGCCGTCATGAAACAATGTTCATGCCATTTTTTCTCGAAACTGTTTTTATGAGTTGTAATAAATACCTTTTTTAATTAAATTGGCCTTTTTTACTAATTCAACAAAAGTCCAAAAATCCAATGAAAACATCTAAATCTAATTCAGAATTTTATATTATTTTTCCACTACCTATGAGTAACCAGTTGACAGATCAGAAATACAAATTTTAAAATCGCTTTTTTATATAATTCTTACATATTTGTTATTATTTTGTAGTTATATTGTTATTTTATATGTAATTACTTTCATTATAAAAATGCCCTTCTGAATAGGATAAACAACATATTATGGATGGCGCCTTATTCCATTAGAATTTTGATACACTCTTCTGTTAATATTCATCTATACACATAAATTTATTCATGTGATACAATAGCTTTGCGATAAAGAGAGCGAAATCAACTAAAATTTATTATACTAGCCGCCCTTGGCGACTAGTTTGGTTTCCTTTAAATTTATGTTAAACATTGCATCCTAATACGTTTATTCATAATTTATTTTTACCTGCTCAATTGTGTGTCATATCAGAAAATTCTACTAGAAAATTCAAAAACTCTGTATTTTTATACTGACCAGGCACAGGTGGTAATTCGCCAAACAATCTTCTCGTGGCATTTTTTCGTATTTCATTAATTTCATTTAAAATATAATCCTTTCACACATTTCATTTATAATGTACAGCTCTAATTTTAAACTGAAACGTTTAAAATTCACGACTTGTATTTTTTTTTAATTAACAGAAAACTAAAAATAATAATATTTTAAAACTCCATAGTTGCAGCGAAAGGGAAAAATGTAAATAAATCAGATTTACCTTGGTCTAAATCCTTCTAAATTACTTCTACAAAATAACCAATGAGTTGCGTTTTATTTAGATGTTGTCATTGAACAAATACCCGTGATTTTTGTTCTGCATATGTTAGAATAATATATATATATATATATATAAATTTCCATGAAACCTTACAACACATCTACGAATTTTAAAATAAACTCAGACATGCTTAATGGTTGTCTAAAAATATTTAATGCATTTGATAATTATGACTGTATAAAAATATGAAGGCACATTTTCTGATAAAATGATAAATAGGAAGTGCCCACTGTGTCATTTTCCTATTCTTTTGTCGTTATGTATTTAACCCATATTTAGGCATTCAATATCTCACGTGTAAATCTTTTGAATCAGAATTTCGTAGCTAACTTTAGCCAGCGCAGAGCGAACATACAGATTTGGGATATAGGCTGTAGCTTTTAAGATCACAACAAGTGGGTGCAAACTGAAACGCTAGAAACATTTTAAAGTTTCTAAAGCCCCCAAAGTTTGCAGCTGAGAGCTAACGCAAATAGTTATTAAATTAGATTTAACTGAAACAATTCTCAAAAAATATTATTTAGACCATTTTGTGATTGTTTGGAGGAGTTGAACTGCTATAATTTTAATATAAATTCAAAAATTATTAAAATTAATAAATGAAACATATATTGTATATAAATATGACTATTTAAAATTAAAATTAAATTTGTATTGTGAATTATATGCACGTAACCTAAGATATGTAGAAATAAATTAGTATGCATGTTGCCTATTTAAATTTTCTATTTCGAAATCATTATACTTAAAAGTTCTTTCAATGCAAAACCCCATTTAAATACAGAATCAGTCATAATTTATTATGAAAGAATTATTTCATTTAAAATTTGATACGATGCTACATTAATATTCATTTGTAAACAGAAATACTTAGTAGATTTTCGATGTATCAGGTGAGATAATCAAAGAAATAAAAGTTTTTTTTATTTCTGTACAAATATTGGACAAAATTACGAAATATAAAATTCATTTGGATATGTCAAATGGATATTTACAGAAGTTTAAAGCATAAAAGGATTTTGAGATTTTTTATGATAATTTTTTTATGATTAGTCTATTATATAATTAAATTAATGAAATTTGCCAGGTTTGTCATTTTTGTACTCATCTGACGTTACGAATTAAACCCTATTTTGTGGTATTTAATGTTTAGGCAATTAAGTATAACATGATATAACGAGATGTTCGTAGATAGTTCCAGCATTAACATACAGGTATGGGGTCTGTTGTTCCTAAGATCATAACAAATAGATGCAAGCTTAAACGCTGGGAGTAATTTAAAGTTTCTAAAGAAGTCAGTGTATATAGTTCAGAGATAATGACATTAGTTATTAATCTTAATTTAACTAGAATGGACCCAAAGAAAAGTTTATTTAAACAATAATGCAATGTTTGCTTCAGAAGTACAGGGTCAGAAAGAGGTAAATTCCCCTATTCAGAGGATTCTAAAACGAGTTTTATTTGTCGAAATGAGATCAAATTTTAGTTATCTGTAATTCAAAGTTGATCTCATTTGGAGCAATAGAACACATTCTAGAGCACTTTGAACTAGGCAACTTTTTTTTCTTTTTTTTTGCGTTATACATACAGTTGGCAAAAAAAGTATTTGTACACTCTAAAATTTTTAATTTTTTACTAAATAAAAACAGATATTTTGTCAAAAATAGTTTTAATACAGTCTGTTTACCGTGCGTTTTAAATTACACAACAGAAAATTTCGATAAAGATGTAAAATAATTTTCTAATGGGAAAAGTTTAAAAATTTCTTGCAAAAAAAGTATTTGTACATTTCTCCATCCTGATATGTACTGTATTTTATAGTGTTTATGGTTCAAAGGACTACTTTTACAGAAGCTGTTAATAATTTTTAAGTTCATATTATATTTGTCTGACATTTAATTTAATTTGCTCTTGAAGTAATTGAATATAGAACCTAATACTAGAGAGGCACCTCTAGATATATGAAATCCTATGATTGAGCATAATAAAAATTTAAATACGCAACAAGAATTTGTAAAAGCTATTAAATTACCATTTACAACTATTGGATGTATAGTGAGAAACTATGAATAAATTAAAAGAATCGAAATTCAATGAAAACCAGGACTTCTTAGCAAACTAACAATGAGGGAAAAAGAGAATGTTGTTAAAAAAGCTTTAAAAATTCCTGTGCGTTCGGTTCAAAAATTTGCTGGAGACCTTGCGACATCTTCTCGCATCAGAGTAATACCTCAAACAATAAAAAATATTCTTCTCAATGCAGATTTAAAAGGAAGAACCTCAAGGGAAAATCCATTCATCAACGAAACAAATAGGCGAAAACGCATAGTATTCGCTTTCGCATACAGAAGTAAATCATTGGATTTTTGGAAAACAGTAATTTTTTCTGATGAGGAAAAATTCGGAATTTTCTTACCATCAAGCATTCGAAAAAATTGGCGTAAAAATAAAACTGTTCTAGATCCAAAACGTATACCTCAAACTATCAAGCATGTTGGGGGGAATATTATACTTTTGGGGTGTATAGCTTCTAATGGAGCAGGACATTTAAAATTTTTTGACAATGGAAGGACAGGTTTAACATACAGTGATGTGTCGCGCCATAATTTATTAAACTGTGCCAAGAAATTATGCATAGAGGAAGCTTTTCACTTTCTGCAGGATAATGACCAAAGCATACTGCTGTGATCACCAGCACATGCTTACGACAATACTCGAAGACGACTGGTAATTCCTCTAAAATCTCTAGACTTGAATCCAGTAGAAAATTTGCAGATGCTATTGGATGCAAAAATCCGAAAAAAAAATATGTATTAGTAAAAAACAGTTTTAAAGAAGCTCTTATTGTGTCATGGAATAACATTAACCAGACCACTACAAAAAAGTTGGTGGAATCTATGTCATACCATCTAGAAGTAGTCATAAACGCTAAATGAATTCGCACAAAATATTAATTTGTATCATTTTACTAAATTTTCCTTAATTATATTACATTAAGATAGTGTACAAATACTTTTTTTGCATTATAATTTTGTATATTTGTTTATTATAATGTAAAAAATCGATTCGTTTAATTTTGTTTCTGCTTCTATAATATTATAATGCATTAAATTAATGTATTACAGTATTTTTTGCTTAAATCTTTTGTTTAATTTCATTATAATTTAAAAAAATGAAGTGTACAAATACTTTTTTTGCCAACTGTAAATTATCAAAGAAAATACAGATTACACACATGTTTAAGATTAACATTTATTTATTTTTTTTAGTCTGAAATGTATGTATGTATATAGAGAATATTTGATATATATATAAGTATGAATTAATTTGAATTTAGCCTATGAAATATTGTTATCTATGTAAAACACCCTCTCGAAGCAGAATAAACTATAAATTATTATTTGTATATAATTTGATTAATAATTTGATCCATTGCTGCACTAATGCTATTCTATATAGATATGTCAAGCGAAATTACTTATCATATAGAATTTATTATATTTCTAAACACCTTTAGACTTTATGAAAAACAAAATTCATTCAAATATTTTAAACGGCAACTTAAGGATACTTAATGCTTAAAAGAATTTCGACAATCAATATTTTCTGATAAAACCATAAACGAAAAGCTCTTGCTGTGTCATTTGTGCAATCATCACGTTACGTATTTAACCCCTTTTGCGATTTTAAATATCCGAAGCATAAACTTTTCGAAAAAGCAGTTCGTAGATAATTCCAGCACTAACAAATAAATGTCGGCTCTATAGATTGCAAGATTATAGCAAATGGAAGCAAACTGAAACATGGGAATAATTTTCAATTTTTAAAGCTGCTAATATTTGCAGTTGAGAGGCAATGAATTTAGGAATACATTTTTTTAGCTAAATCGGTAACAATAAAATAGTATTTAGGCAGGTAGATAATAGTAGAGTAGTTTTGTTACAGGAATTACATAAATTCGAAATTATATAAAACATTAAAGTTAATGCATATATTTATATATATATATATATATATAACATATTTAAAATTTAAAAAAAAATTCTAGTCTGGAAGATATATATATATATATAATATCAGATATAGAGACGTCAATCAATACTATTGTTAATATCAAATACAGTTTTCATGAATACTTCAATTTTATATTTCTAAATATATTTAATATAAGTTTGATGCAAACTCTTAAAACTACGCGTGCTCTACTCAAATAAACGTACGCAATTTATAACAAAAAATATTTTACTGTTTAGATAATAATTTAAAGTCTTGTTATTCTTCGGATTACAAAAAAACATGCATTTTTTGAAAATTGTTTCAGATTTAGAAATTCTGTGAATCATATAATAATTTAGGAATAATATTTACATATTATACCTTTAATTAACCTAATTGTAATTGTACCTTTTTTGAAAAAAAATTAATTAATCATTGAAATCATCTGATAACACATCAATTAGTTATATTTGGTTTTTCAAAATGCTAAGTGTTACGATTGTGAAGATGCTTTTGTTATAGTTTAACTACACTATATTGCCATTGATTATTGGACACTTGCGATTTTAGACATTTTACTAAAAATCTAGAAAAATACATAAGGAATCATTTCGAAACTCTTAGTCTATAAATATAATAGTATACGTCATACATCTCCGTGAAGATTTTTTACCGAAACTCCATAAGGGACCGTCAACAAATTAAAAAAGAATGAATATCTTTTGAATAACCCTGTCAAAACTAATGTAGAAAAAGCGTTTAAACTCTAGATTATGATTGAATGCCTTATTGTAATACACTGTGTTCATTTTTATGCAAATAACATGCATGCTTGCAGAGTAATTAAGGCTTCTATAAAAATGGCCCAAATTTTTCCAAGATTTTTCCTTATAATTTTCAGAGTTCTAAATATAAAATAATATTTTTTTCAGAAAATATGACAAACAACATTGCACACAGTACCCTGTAATCAGAATTAAAAAATTATAAAAATTGTATGAAAAATGAGTAGTTTTACTAAATAATTTTTTACTGCGCACGCGTTAAATATATCAAAATTTCATTTGCATATTATGTTAGCTAAATGTATAGAGCAACTTTTGTAAAAGTCTCAAAATCATAGCTTGAAAATTCTGAAAGTAATCGTCTATAGAAAAAGGACAAAATCCGTTGTTTCCAAAATGAAGCAAAAAATGAGGAATTTTATCCAAAAGTAGTCGTAACATTCCGTATTATGTATTCTATATTGACACTAATCAATGAATATATGGATACAACCCCTCTTGTTTTTGCTTCATTTTGAGAATAACGGATTTTCAACTTATTCAATTGACGATTATTTTCGGAATTTTCAAGTTATGATTTTGTGACTTCCACAAAAGTTGCTCTATACATTTAGCTAACATAATATGCAAATGAAATTTTGATATCGTTGACGCATGCGCAGAAAAAATTATTTAGTAAAATAACTCATTTTGTATACAATTTTCATTATTGTTTAATTCTGATTACAGGGTACTGTGTGCAATGTTGTTTGTCATATTTTCTGAAAAAAATATTCTTTTATATTAAGAACTCTGAAAATTATAAGGAAAAAACTTTTAAAAAATTTGGGACCATTTTTATAAAAACCTTAATTACTCTGCGAGTATGCATGCTATTTGCATAAAAATGAACACAGTGTATTACAATAAGGCATTCAATCATAATCTAGAGTTTGAGCGCTTTTGCTACATTAGTTTTGACAGGGTTATTCAAAAGATATTCATTCTTAGTATGCTTCACAAACATTAATGTTATGATTTTTTACTTTCCGTTATGTTATTTTGAACTTCAATCAGCAAAAAAAGTTGTTCTGTGTGAAAAAATAAGTTTGTCAAAACATAGATTAAGGGTTTTGTTTTAGTAATTAAATTGGAGGTTTGCTAAAATTTCCTTATACACTATATTGCCATTGATTATTGGACACTTGCGATTTTAGACATTTTACTAAATATCTAGAAAAATACATGAGGAATCATCTCGAAACTCATAGTGTATAAATATAATAGTATACGTCATACATCTCCGTGAAGATTTTTTACCGAAACTCCATAGGAGACCGTCAACAAATTAAAAAACCCAGCAAAGAAAGAAACAGTGGGCCATCAGCTGGAAAAATGATGGCAGCCACCTGTGCCATCAGCGGTTAAGTGCAATGGTGCCATTACTTAAACCAGTACTAAAGTGTCCGTGCGAAATGCTGCTGGCCCATCAGTGATGGCCAACAGCAGGCCAGCAATGGTATGCCATCACATTACTTCAATCCATCAGTCTTCCCTCAGTGCTAGCACCTATCCTACAGCAATTCCTTTGCTGGACCAGCACTTTTAATCCAGCACCATCACTTATCCTGCAGTGTTTATACAATGGCAAACCATCAGACATTTTTTTTTACTATGAGCAGATACCCAATTGGCACCCTTACAAAAAAATCTTATAAAAAAATCTATATAAAAAGTATTATAGAATTCTAGACCATTTTTCTATAAGCTAGTTTAATCGAAAGCAGTATGTACAAATAACTATATAGAATCATTCGAATATATTCAGATTTCGCCAAGTGAAAACGGTCGACCCTCCCAAGTACTAACCGCATTCGATGCTGTTTGGATTTTGTGATCGGACGAGCACTGATGCCATCAGAGTATGCTATTGCTTTTCACACCTCCCCTGTTCTTATTAGATTTTTTAAGTTTGTTTCTTTTGCGATTTACCTTCCTGATCTTTAAAGCCAAATAGAAATCATATACATGTTATACGCTGATTCTCAAATGTGTGAATTATTAAAACCGAAGTCATTTGTAACTTAGAAAATCAGATTTAAGATTTTTTTTTTGTCTTCGATATTCACAACGCCACCTACTGTAAAGGTTGCCAGCAATAATACTGCAAAAGTTCGTGCACTTCGATCGTGTGGTGGGCCAGCGCATGAAATAAAACGGAGGCCGATCAGAATTTTGCTTTACGATTTCCAGCAGCGAAGTTGACTGAAGCTGTCCAGCAGTGGTCATGCAGTGGTAGACCATTAGCCTTCACTTCTCCACCATTGCCAGCACCTATCTTGCTGCTGGCCAGCAATTTTCTCTTTGCTGGGATTGATGTGTTTTTATGCAGAATTATCCGACTTGCTTTGAATTTCGGATACCGGTTTATTATATGATAAAGTATATGTATCCGTAATTAGTTTTGTTTTTCACCTTTTGTTTATTACCTTAACTTGTTTTTCGAAGGGCATTATTATGTATGGCTGTAATATACAATTAGTGTGCATAGCTTGTAAGCTCAATGCCACCAGTTTAACGGGGCAATTTTCATTTTTTTCTTGTGCTCGTTACCTTTGGTTTTTGTGCTATCGGCTCTTAGAATATGTTGTTTCTGCTTTATCTACCTATATGATATGTGGTATATGTTTACTTATTTTTTCCATGAACAGTTTTGACAAAATCAGCGGTATTCCTTCCAATTGCCTTTTTAGGGTGGATTTTGTTCCGCCTATTTAGTCAACAATACACTGCACAAATTAAGTCTACAACATCTTTACAAGATTTTGAAAAAATATTACATTTAGGATAACTGAAATAGTCTGATTTATTCCCAATCTAACTGAAAAGTTATATTTTTGTTTAAACTGGAAAGCACAACCACGAGAAAAAAAATCAAAATAATATATTAGTTTAGAAAATACATTCACTCTGTTGGAATTTTTTGCAGGATTGCATTTACAGAAAATTGTTTATGAGTTAAATTGACTAAATAAATTTCATAATATTTTTTTTCAAATGAGAATAGAAAAATCCAAGCCGGACTTTTAGCACAGACCCTTGGCTTACATTGCCATTGTTCCTTGAGGAATGCAAGGATTGGAGTTTGAGTCTCAGTTTGACCATTTTTTGCTCAGTAGGAAAACTTCAAACCGTTGATAACTTTACCAGTCAGTATCACTATGTTAAAAATAATTGTAAATAGCATAAGATTTTATTGTAATGCATCATACTAAATAACCGTCTCTTGTGGATTTAATAAGTGGTGAAGAATTTCTTTCCAAAATTTCTTCTTGGCATAAAAATGCATAGTTTTCTATAAAATTTATTTATTTTCTTTTAGATGAATTTATTGTTTTTATTTTTAACAATATCAAAATTATTCTGTGCATAACAATTTTAAATGAATGTGTGCCACAGAAATGGATTTAGATTGTTTTTAAAATATTATAAATAATCATAAAGGGTTTTTTTCGACTGTTATTTTTCCGAAAGGTTTATCAACTATTTGCTATTGACACTAATTTATAAGAAAATCTCTGTCATGTGTTTCAGTACCGAGTAACATTTTGCTGTTATCTTCACCAATTAAACATTCCGAATTCATGCTTTCTAACTGTGGTGTGCAATAGCAGATAAAGTCATTAAAGCCTTCACAGAAATATTTAAATACATCAGTAACTATCTTATGAATTGCTTGAATGTTTTAGTGACAAAGAAAAATGCAACTATTCGGATGAATAATTTATTTTTTTTAATATATACATAAAACGAAGCTTTAATGCTGCAAAGAAAAAAAGAAATTCTAATCTAGATAAATTTCTTTAAACAAAAAATTATTCTCTTAACAAAAGTGTCCTAATATTGATGAAATCATGTGATCTTTTTCATTTTTAACTAATGTAGATTTATCTAAAGAATTATCTCTTCGTACAATTTCTATGATATAAAGATCTGCAAAGCTGTGGAGTCAGATATTTATTTCATTGCAGAATCTGAGGTTAGCTAGTTCTTCACTTTTCTTTTTTATTTCTGAATATTTTTCTGGCTATAAAACAATTCTTCACTCCGTCATAATATGCTTTATTTTGTTTCTTTTTCGCCTCAACATCTTCAATTTCAGTTTTAGTTTTTCTGTGATGTTTTTTGTCGCTCAGCAGAATTTTTCCTGCTCTTTAAAACAAACTTGTATATGAAGTAAGAGTAAAATCTATCCTTTAAAATATTGTATCAGAATTTTCTCCATAACAAGTTCTATAAGAATCTCTGTAGATTATGCAGCGGAATTTATTTTACGAAGCTTTACAATGATTTCAAAATAGCTGATTAAAGACCACGTGCTTCGAACGAGAAGAAAACAGACAAAAATAACACGAGTTGGGTTGTTTAGATATACTTATACTAGCTTGTTTTGTTAATTTATAATCTTAAGTAAATACAAATAATAAAAAAAAGTCATTCTTAAAAACAATAATGAATAAAACAAACACGAGTGAATATATTTTATATAGATTAAAATACACAGACTATTCCTCATTATTGCTAATACTATTTTAAGAACTGTTGTAATGAAGGAGAAAATAACTAAACTTCAAGAGTTGTGTTTGTTTTGACTGTAACTAAGTGTTACATCAGTATCTATGGACAAAAGTTGCCCATGACAGAGACATTTGTTACTCATGTGAAAACACACCTGATCCTATACCATGTAAATATTTTATGTAAAATCTGCTTCTAACCACTAAACTGATAAATATTTTTTTAAGTAATGCCAATTTTTTCATTTCTTTTACAGAAGTTTTAATCCTTTATCACAAGTTTTTCAAAACAGAATTCATGTACTAATTGAATCAGAAAAAATGTTCGGATTGAACAATACAAAATTTACAATAAAAATTTATTGATGAGAGTAACAAATCATGATCAGAATATTCATGCCCGTACATGATAAAGGTAAATTATGTTCGGCAAAATTTGTTGCCCGTACACTATACGGGCAAATCAGGGAAGATGTCTCAAAATCATAAAATTAGAAGTTATGGGGAAAAAAATAAGTAATTTTTCTGGAATTAAAATTTTGTACTATTCTGTTATATTTGGTCGACCAATTTTGCCAAATTATACAAATCGCCAAACTAATAGCCAAATTATACATATTGACATAATTTTTATTTTAAATAGGGAAAAAACAAATAATTAGTAGAATATTAATAAAAGTACAAAAAAAAGTCGAAATAAAAATCGCTTAATGACAATTTAAACGCTTGAATCGTATTTAATGTCATTGAATGTGACATTCACAATCATTCATTATTGGCATTTCATCTTATAGTTTGGCGTTAATTTTTTGGTCGACGGGATAACCTAGTAGTGCCTAAAATTTTTATATGTTTTCCATTACTCTTGAGATATTTTATTATTACTTACTAAATAAAAGTAAAATTGTGTTTAATACCTTATCTAAAAATGTTTAACTATGTAGATCTGGAAAACATAATAAGCTTCTTATTTTCAATGCATAATAATTTCATTTAATGAACAAAAGTAAGCAAAAAACGAAAAAAAAAGAAAAAAAGAGACAACTCTATAACTGGACATTCATTTTGAACTATACTTCCAAATGATACCTCTATCCAAATATTTAAATTTAATTACATAAAATACTAAATTTTGAACTGTAAATGGATTTAACTATCGTCGATTTTCTTGCCGTTTCCGATTACGGACAGTAAGACGACATGCAACAAATTTACCAAAAACGTTTTTTAGAATTTATATTTCTAATCTAACGCAAAATGAAAATTTTCAGAATAACCTCTTGAAATAATATAACAGAAATAAAAAATTCTACGATAATAATGAAAATTTTAGATTAACAAATTAAATTATCAAGAAAAATGCCACGTTCTACCCTCATATGGAGAGGGATGGGAATGCTTTTTAAATGGAAATTCATAAATATAACGACATAACACGAGAAAAACATTATGAAATCTACATTTCTAAAGTTTATTGTAAATAACACCGTTTATTTCCTGTTACATTATACTTTGTAATATCGAAATCAAATGAAAAGTATGTGTGTACCACATAAATTTGGTGGATACTACTTTGCAAAATTGTGTTGTTCCTCAGTCAATTTCTTACGGGAATATACAATTATCTATCTCATTTCTCTTCATAAATATTACAGTCCATATAAAAATAAAAGTTTGCCGTTTGAGTTTAATAAATATTTCAAAGCAGTAATACTTTATTTTTAAAAAACTAAGAAAATTCCTATTAATGAAATAAATTTTAATAGTTTATACTAATGATTGATATTGATAAATAATGCCAGAGTAAGAAAAGAAAACAAAAACACTGCTGAAATTTCACTGCTCCAAAATTTTCAATGCATATTTGATTTAAAAAATCTTTAATGCAGTTAAAAATCATTTTTTATTTAAAAATAATTTTTTTCATTTTTTAAACTGTTCAATTAGAAAACAAAGCACTCATATAAACATAAAATACCAAAATATTTTATGTAATTAAATTTTAATATTTGGATAGAGGTATCATTTGGAAGAGATTGGACATGTCCCATCGCATCCTGAATCATAATGTCATATTCCTGCCTTAGAACAACTTTTTTTAAAAAATAGGTTTTTACAACTATGCCAGTTTCAGGTGAAATTTAACTGTTAATTTAGAAAAAGTCATATTTTTTTCAAAAAATTTAAACGTTTAAATAACAATAATGAATGAGATTAAAAAATTATATTATAAATACGAGTACGTACTTGCTTTTGATGTTGTAGAATGGACTTTATTAATCCCTAATCTGTAGGCGTTTTAGACTAAAAATATTTCTAGCAAAAAGTATGATATCGTGATTGACTAGTGAATTCATAAATTTAAAAAAAATCATTTTTCAGAATTATTGCAATTGTTCCATCTTTCCCTAATCTCCCCTGTAGACTAATTCTTATGAAGTAAAAACTTAATAATTTATAAAAATCAACTCTTTAGATTTAAATTGATGTATAACACATATATGTCCGTTCAAAAAAAAAACGTATTTTTTTTTCTGCTGTTGACGTTTTCATATACTGTTAAAAATATAAATTATTATGAATTCAGTCTATAAAACTTTTCTATTCCGTTAAGATTATTTATAGAACCATTCAATTTAAACATCCTTTTCAGAACGTAATAAACCATACATTATTATTGACGTATTACTGTATTAATAATTTCATATATTTATCCATTGATGTTGATTTATACACAGAAATATTTAATAGTTTTTCGGTATAGCAAACGAAATTATCTATCAAGTAGAATTTATTATACTTCTATAGAGTTTTAAAACACATTTACGAATTACGAAATTCCCTAAGATATATTAAACAGCTTTCTAAAGAGATTTGATGCATCAAACATTTCTGTGTAGGAATGAATATTTTGTATTAAAAGCTTAAATGTAAAGTGACCGCTGTGCCATTTGTGTATCCATCTTCCGTTATCTATTTATACCATTTCGAGACATTCAATATCTGAAACATAAACCTTTTTAACCAGAAGTTGGTAGATAACTCCAAATTAGTATTCATTCATTTTAATCACCAATATTTAACCTTCAAATATATACAGGGTGGTCCTAAAATATATGTCAAAAATGTAAAGATATATAGAAAGGACATAAATAAGCGTATTCCGTATAAGATTGTGTGTGCAGTAAAGCTGCTCTGAGACGGTAGGGAGCGCTGATGAATGCGGCGTATAAAAGCACTTCGGTAACTGGATTCATCATTCCCAGAGCGGATCTCAAACAGCATGCATCGTTTCACCGATGTGGAGCTTGCCGATATGCATTTCATGTATGAGGCTGCACATTTAAACGAATTAGTTGCTCAGAGGATGTACAGGAAGCGATTCCCGGATAGGAATCAGGTGGATTGTCTAACAATCGAGCGTCTTCATCCGGAGTTATGCACAAGTGGATTCTTTTATGCTTCTAGGCTTGGAGCTGGCATTGGAAGATATCGCAGAACTCCTGCCGTGGAAACAAAAGTACTAAACATAGTAGAGGATAATCCTTCGAGAAGCTGTAGGGTTTGCGTTAGGTGTGAGCAATCAAAGTGTTTTGAGAACTTTATATGAAGACGGAATGCATTCGTATCATTTACAGAGAAGACAAGCAATCACCCCTGGTGATTATCTTCCACGTCTCAACTTTGCTTTTGGTAACTAGAAAAGATGGCAGCCAATCAAACCTTAGCAGCAGATGTTTTATTTACTGATGAGGCTACCTTTACACGTTCGGGTATGTGCAACATCCATAATTCTCACCATTGGTCTCATGGCAACCCACATGGCACAATAGCACACGTGTGTTATAAGAAAAGTTTTCCATTAAAGTTTGGGCAGGCATTGTACACGATATCTTAGTAGGACCGTACATTTTACCTAGTCGTTTATCTGGCGATGCATACAACATTTTCTTATAGGAGGTTTTACCTGAATTTCTGGTAGGTATTCCTCCTGCTGTTCGTAGACAAATGTAATTCCAGCACGATGGAGCACCAGCTCACTTCAGTCGAGATGTCATTAATCACCTGGACTCTATCTCAGCATTAGATAGGACGGGGCAGTCCAGTTCCCAGTCCATCGTTCTCTTGATTTAACCTGCTTGGATTCTTTCTTTTGGTGTAATATTAAAAGCCTGGTGTACGAGAGTCCCGTCACGTCTGAAAAAGATCTTGTTGCTAACTTGTCTGTTGCTGCTTTAAATGTACTCGACATGCTTGACGTCTTTTCTAATTTCGCCTATCTATATGCCGTCGCTGTGAATCTTGTATCGCTGTTGTTGGCCGCTCTTTCGAGCATCTTTTGTAAAATGTTAATAAACTTTTGTTTTCTTTTATCTTTACTTGTCTTTTCAGTTTTCTTTTATTGATACTGCTTTAGAAACTAGCGCTTTAGTGTGTAATTACCGCACACACATTCCTATCCAAAATATGCTTATTTAGGTCCCCTCTACCTACCTTTACAATTTTGACGTATATTTTAGCACCACCTTGTATTAACAACATATCTTATTGTTTATAAATATATTTGAGAACGTCTAATGTAAAAAAGTTACTTTTAAGCAGTGTTTAGAAAATACAACTTCCCAAAAAATTAAAAATTCCCATATAATTTCCTTTTGGTTCTATGGCACTGTGCTAGTGTCATGTATGAGAATGGATAAAAAAAAAACTAAAAAAAAAAACGCTGCCTGAAATATATCGAATATCCCATCCATCCCTCGTTCTATTTATTCCCCAGTTCCCCTAAAACAATATGCAAATAACAGACCTGCCACTATTGTCAAGACTTTGAAGCTATCTACCAAACCTGATCTGTATAAAAAATAGCAAAAACAATTGAAATGCAAAAGTTATAACTCGATCCTGTTTTATATAGCATCTCACATGTAATTAAAAAAAAACTTTTAAACCGTGATATGATATTTTTGAATAATTTATCACACTCCTAAATAGATCGATGCTAAATTTGTGAGATAGATTCGTACTTACTGTGGCGTCGTTTTGTAGTAGCTGCTATTTTGTTCGAATACTTAGAAGAATCGTGATTACGTATAGTAGCCCAGGTCTTAGATGTGAAGATAGCGAAAAAACCCCACAATGATGTAGTAGTCACAGTTTTTTATTTAAAAAAAATAAGGGGAGGTACACTAATGATAAATCGGAGAAAATCTCCGGACAGAGATTAGCAACTTAACTGGACAAGAGCAGGGAGTCAAGTGTACTCGTACATAGAAACAAACCGCAACTTTTGGCGTGAAGGACAATCGCCAACATACACAAGTTCGCCCATGCACAATGGATAGTTTACGCCAAATAACAGTTAAAATGCAGCCGACAAGATCAGAATCCAATTTGGTTACCCAGCTGGGATGGGAAAGGAAAGGTGGCCAAACGATAAATGTTACACGTGTTGTTATGTCTAACAACGAAGCACACCGAAGGGACATCAGATTTTACTGCGCAGATGTTAAATTCTTTTTAGGGTTTTGTCGAGAAAAAAAAAGGAGCGTAAGCACAAAGTTTAACCGCGATACAGAAAAGATCTCCTTATAAGGTAATGCATAATTGACTCGATCAGTACTAGCCGACATCTGGAAATTGTTTTTAACGGTTGATTAAAATGTGGGTGTATTTCTCACAGATAAACTTGGGCAGCTGCAGATGTTCGGTTAGAGAAATACTAAGCGAGGAAGATGGAAAGAAATGAAGGACAATTTAAGACTAATTTTGAATTGAAAAGAGAAGGGGGGGGGGGGTAAAGGAATAATTTAAGAAAATAACCAATATAACGAAATAATAGAAAATAACCAATATATAACGAAATAATCGTTATACTTACTAACAAAATGCATGTAAGCAAGGCGAAATAATTTTAATAAAGAAACCAATTCAAACTCTAAACAAATATTTTATATCGAATTTAAAACACTATCTGCGCATTATTTATGCATGTAATCTTTCGTTCTAAAATTGAATTAGATAGGAGAAAAGCATACTAAACTACCAATGATTTATGAATAAAAAATAAGCTCTAAAGAATAGCAAGGGATTTGCATAACATAAATTTCGTATGTATAGAAATTTATATTTTTAGAAAAGGTAATGGAAACTCGTAGCAGTTTTACAAGCGAGAGTGCTGAGTTATGTCTTATATGACTGATAACATGGATTTCGATTTTTTTCTGTAAAAAGCTATATTTTAAATGAAAAAAAGGCGCCATTTTATACAACGTAAGTTCCGCTTTGTACAATTTAAAGCAGGATTAATTTTTCTTGTTAATTTAAAAGCAAATTTTATATTGCATTTCACCATAATTGATAAATTAAAAAAACAGTTATGTGAAAAAAGAAATTTACATATTTATGAATTCAGAATGTTTTAATCAATCTCGCGTATAACTTTAAGTAATTGTTCAAAAATAATTTTTAATATAATTTTTTTATGTGATATATGTTATATAAATTGAAATAATCGTTATAAGCCAAAAATCTATGCACAAAAATTGAGAAAAATTCTTTTGTTCTGCATAAGAAATAACAAGTCTGTTTTTTATTCAAAGCGCATGCTTTTTAATATAAATATGAAATATGAAATGTTATGTAATTTTATTTTTTTAACATAAATATTATTTTTTACAGTTTTTTATTTTTGAAATTTATCCAATTTAGAAAAATGCGTTCATGGAGAATAATTTGAAATTTTCACACCATTCCTCGTGTCAAATGTAGCATCAATATTTTAACGGAAATTTTGACACGTCCCAGTAGACGAACTATAAATGTTACACAATTATTTTTTAAAGAGAGCATTTTATACTGAATTTCATTAATGTATAAAAATTACATGCAACTACATTTTTTTTGCATGAGTTAAAGAACGGACAGATTTATCCTCTTGAGACCCTAGGTGGACAAATATGTAGGGGGAACTGGGGGACATTGATACAGTATTTTTCAAAAAAAAAATTGGTGTCTAGAAAGCAAAAATTTCAAGTTATTTTTCTATGTGATATCAGCAAAACCTGTGTAGTGTGTTATAAAAATGTACAATCGTTGTTTTATACATTATTTTTGCATGTAATTTTAAATAAATCAAAAAAAGTATTTTTTATCAATCTGCCCCATCCCCGGGGCAGTTATTTTGTCTCCATTTTTCCCAGACGTGTCATTACTTTGACACGTCTGGGAAAAATGGAGACAAAATAACACAAATGCATATTTTTCATAGAAAAATATGAAGAAAAATAGTAGCAAACCATTTTATACATATTTATAGACATTAAAATCGTACACAATTTAATTGTAAGCGATATTAAAGCAATCAAAATGAAATGTAAAATGACCCCATGTTCTGGCTGTTCCTTTTCTGTTTGTTGGCTGTGGTAATTTTGTCATATCTGGCACTTTAACCCCAGAATTATCTTCTTTCTTAGGAAAGGTGAACGAATTACTAGGTTTTCTGTTTATAAATCGGTTTACAAACAGAAAATAAAGGATAATTATATTAAAAATTATGTTTATAATATAATTATCCTGTATTGTTCTGAAGCTTGTTTCTCTTACTTAACATTTCTCATGTCTATAATACTTTTTTCTCTGGAGAATCGTTATAAATTTGAGATTTGCTAGGCTGCCGTCCATTTCTTTTGTTAATTCTACTAGCACTAGATATTGTGTAAGTTTGAACGTCTTCTGTTTACAAAAATTCTATAAAATGTTCTAATATAAAGAAATTAGAGCTATTTCACTTCAATAAAAGCTAATAATAAAAATTTTTGGCGAAAAATGGTTGAATTAAGGAGTGTATGGTAAAAAAAAATAAAAGGTAATGAAAAAATGAACTAGAAAAGGATTTAGGTTGTATAAATGTGCCCCGACAAAGACTGTATCAATGTACCCCATACAGCCATTTTGTATAAAATAAGTCGCAAATCCAACACTTCATAATTTATCTAACAATAAAGAATGAGGAACTGATAAAAAGTAGCTTTACTTACCAGGCAGGGTATTCTTTTCGGTTGAAAATACTGGAACAGTTGTATAATACCATTTCAATTGTACAACTCAAATTTACTTTTGACCTGCAAAAACAATTAACCACCCATCCCATTTCATCAAACTATTGAATCATCCCAAAACTTTCTGTATGTAGTTAATTTCACTAGTATCATCTTTTGGATCTGTTGTGAAACTTCCTGTAATGACACTGTGTGCTGTAAGGGGGTGTATCAATGTGCCCCAAGTGTCAATGTGCCCCAGTTCCCCCTACCTCTAACATTTTCCTCATAAAAACTAAACTGTTCGAATTTTTTGCATTTTTACTTTACCCTTATACAGCTGAATGTTTTTGCTTTAAAACAAAACCAATAAATGTCAGCACTGGTGAATATTATCTTATAAAATAAATATTATTTTAAACCGAGTTTTGAAAATACATTCAAGACATTGTGTCCAAGAGAGTAAGAAATCTTCATGATTATTTAACTTAAATGCTTCAGAATAAAAATTTTGAGGATTTGCTGATCATTTACTTTTTTAAAGACCTTAATTTTGTTATTGCGTAAATTTATATTACTGATAGCTAAACTGGTGTTTAAGGGGATCAGTACTTTTATATCCTTATTTTTAAACCTAAATTACCAGTCCCCTGAAGTACTGATTTCATAAAATGGACTCTTTTTGTCATCTGCGGTGTCATTTCGATTATGCAAAAGCAATAAATCTACATTTGTAGAGTTCTTTTATGCTCAAGTCTGAAGAGGTTAAGCTCGTAATCAACATCTACCTCAAACATAGAAAACCTCGGCCTAACCCTCAAATGACGTGATAAAGGTTGATTGGACATAATCATGGAGACGTCCAAGCAGAATTAAAGATGAATACCGTTTTAGTGTTCGACTCAGATTTCCGGTATAATTCAAGGTCGAAATATTTAGTGAATACGAGCGTTAGGGACTGGAGACGGCCAGAAACAACAATATGAATCCCCCCAAAAAATTCTAGTTATAATGGAAAATTTTAAAAATCGAAACCTTTTCACAATTTTCAGGCACATTTTACATTGTATTTGAAAACCTTTAACAGAAAAGTTATAAAACTGAATGAATTAATTTGGAATAGATGTTCAGATACATAAATGTATTATTTCCCAAAAGAATATTTTATTTTAAATCAGCTATCATTTTCTCATAATGTGCAAAATCATAATTAAAGAAAATATTATTTCTCTTTTTGACTTTTTTCCAGTTCATACAGTTAATCTTACTAAAGAACGGGAATTACTTTTTATCCTTCTATAGTAAAAAAAAAAACTAGCCTTAAAAGGAATGACTCCTGGAATGATGCTGATGTGGAAGATTTCCGGAACTAACGAATCCGGGTTGTCCACTCCTTCCATGAGTCCAATAGACCAATCAGGAAAGGGCCCCGTCTATGCATCGCCATATGGGTTACCATAAAGAGAGGAAAGGTTACCATCGCCAACAATCGCCAAGTTTGTCGCCAACTTGGCGATATATCGCCAAATTTGGCGACCAAAATTAGCTGTCGAAAGTGACGCCAACTTGGCGATAACTGTAATATTTCGCCAAATTTTTAATTTCTTTACAACACCAGTCGTTTGATACATCATTTGAGAGGTTTGCAACTGCTTATTCATATAATGGATGTCTTATGTGTTATCCCCCATTCTGCTCCTCAGAGGAGACACATTTTTATTTTCTTTACAACACCAGTCGTGTTACACAAAATTTGAAAGGTCTGCAACTGCTTATTCATATTATGGATGTGTTGTGTGTCACCCCCACACTCTGGTCTCCCGAGGGGGGGGGGGTGGTCACATTTTTAATTTCTTTACAACACCAGTTGAGTGACACATCATTTGAAAGGTCTGCAACTGCTTATTCATATTATGGATGTGTTGTGTGTCATCCCCCACTCTGCCCCCCCAGGGGGGCACATTTTTAATTTCTTTACAACACCAAGTGTGTGACACATCATTTGAGCGGTCTGCAACTGCTTATTCATATTATGGATACCTTGTGTGTAACCTTCCCCCCTCTGCCCTCAGAGGGGGCGCATTTTGTAATTTCTTTACAACACCAATTGTGTGACACATCATTTAAAAGGTCTGCAACTGCTTATTCATACCATGGATTATTGGCGAGCGCAGCAAGCAGGGGTAGACAATAATTTGGAATCGCGAAGCGATTACGCGGGGGGGGGGGGTTGGCGAGCATAGCGAGCAGGGGGGCGGGGCCCCCCTAGTAGAATAAATAAAAATAAATCGAGTAGCTTTAAAAATTACACGCTTATTGATAATGTTATACGAAATCACTCATTGTAAATTACAATGTCTAACTTCACTGTATAATTTTCAGACGCTTAAAATTGTCTTTTTTTCCTTTAGATATTCTTTTATTTTGCTTCGGAATTTCATGCACCTACAGCACCTGGACCATGAAGTTTTTTGGTAGTAATACTCTCCTATAATGTCAGCCAAAAAATAACTCAAGTTGAGCCGAAATTCGCTCATCTCACGTGTTTAAGGGCAGCTTCTCATAAAGAGTTGAAACAACTTTAGTGAATGAGCACCTTTTAAACAATTTAAATCAAGATGAATTATTTAAATAAGCAATCTAAATCAAGATGAGTAAAGCATTTAAAAAACAACTCATCCACGATTCAATAAATTACATCTCTTTCCTGAGAAGTCAAATCCACTCTTTCGTTTTAAGAGTGTTGGAGGGTGTAGGTACTTTTTGTAGCCATATTTGGCGTCATTGGATCTTGGGAATTAGAAATTATTTTACAATAAAATAGGTCTGTGTTTGTTACAGAAGAAGAACCTGATTAAATCATAGACAAACTAAACCACAGTCCTGTTCCTTCTATCCCCAAACAGTCTGATTTTATGGGATCCCAAATTTTGTTTTCAATTTCCGTAAATCTTATAATTTAAATCTTTTTCGACATTGCATTAATTACTAGGGGCTTTCAACCGAAAAAGTACGAAACGCCCTAACTACCAAACCGGTTGAAATTTGAATATGCCGCTTTGGAATAAAGTCGTGAGACATCAAGAGATGCGCCTTTGGAGTATCCAGCTTAGTTATGAACATGCGTAGGCGCTTTTGCATGAAGGGGGAGGGAAACTGACAGCAAGTGAGCTCCGCCCAATTGACGCGGCAATGCCTGTGACGCCATCATGGCTTTCCCATTGCAAAATCCGATGATTAAAGAGCAGCAAGGTGTCTGATCAAAGTCTGACGCAGTGAGAAATCTGATAACACTTCGCTGTTTTTTAATCATAGAATTTTGCAATGGGAAAGCCATGATGGCGTCACAGGCACAAGCGCCTACGCATGTTCCCAACTAAGCTGGATACTCCAAACGCGTATCTCTCGATGTCTCACTTCTTTATTCCAAAGCGGCATATTAAAATTTCAACCGGTCTGGTAGTTAGGGCGTTTTGTATCTTTGCATTTGATCGCCCCTAGTATAATCAATATTTGGAAGTACCAGATTATAATGAGATTGAAAAAATATGTATATATTAATCCTTTATCTACCGAATGATTTATCAAGAAGTTGGTCCACCTCAATAAATATGTTCTTTAGTATTTGGAAGTATACTGGAATTTTTAGATGATACTGATGTGGAATTTAGATTTTCTTTTCATTTAAACTGATTAAATACATCGGTTATAATTTTTTGTGAGATATTTACAAAAATAATCAGATTAATTAACGAAAATTACTCTTTTAAAATTATCATAATTATTATACTATTCATAGAAAAGCAATGAATTAAATGTATCATTATCCTGTGTATAAATGGAAACTCTTTTAGAGTTAAATATGTTTCATATAATATTATTTATAGAAAGAAAAGAAATACCTATAAAAATGAATGTTTAAACAACCACTTTTTGAAAATATTTAGCTTCGACTGTTTCTCTATTTTATCTAAATTTGCTCGAGAAGAGTGTTTGTGTGTAAAGAATACAAAAATTTTATTAATGGGCACAATAAATGGGTTTTATATAAAAGAAAATTTCAATGGTACTTTAAAGTACCGTCGATGCATAAAGAGTTAATATCAATACAGTAAAATCACTCAAATCAGGCATATCGGGGCAGCGGAAATTGTCTGCTATTCCCAGGCATCTGCTTGAAGTAAAAGTATATAAAAAATGTATTTCCTGAATGGGGACTTTGCAGTGTTTTCTATTTAGGAGTGTTCGTTATATTAGGAGATCTTACTGCAAAACCTTCATAGAGACAACTTTTTTTTGCGAATACAACTTTCAGAATTCATAACTTATAGATACATTTTTATGTATTTTTTACCCCAAAATAACAAACAAACCCATCGTTCCCAAACTGCCCGCAAGTGGAAAGTTTTACTCCAGTTACATTTTTTATATACATTTATTTTTATATGTTATTTTATTTCAAAAATTCAAATTAATAACTGTCGATTACAAACTGTCATTAACGAAACCGTTGTAAATTGTAAATTTTGCAAAAATGCATATGAAATTTCAGTCCTCCAAAGATATAGGAGAACGAGCTGAGAAACTATCAGGTTTGACTGTTCTACAATCAAGATCTTTACTATAATCAAGTCCTTCATCAGAAAATCTTTTTCGCTCACAAATATAGATATCCGGTATTCGGAAATGTCTATTATAGTGGTTAAATGAGATTACCGAAAACTATAGACCTCCATTTAGCCAATACATTTTTAATCCACATCCTATATATATTTACATATTAATACCTCACAAAAGCAGAGACACATCCGACTGTCGGACAAATTCTGCTGTCCTGAAAACCCGTTATTGAGGGATTTTACTGCATAAAGAATAACATATCTTTTGCTTTTAATCTTCTCCTACTCTAAAATTTTTAAATGCTCATTATAATCAGTGCAATATCTAAGGAGATTTAAATACCATCTTTGCTGAAATTTTATACGAAATCCTTTCCCACTCAAAATATCAATAAAATAAAATCATATTTCAAAAGTTGGACTTTTATAAAATTTTTCATTGCACGTGGATAATTTTTGTGGATCAGATTGTGGTTACAAGATACATTTATATCTATTATTGCGATAAGATTTTGCTTACAGCAAGTTTGAAGTCAGGAAGTTAAATCTTGTGAAACTGTCTTCAGTAACATAGCAAAAACCTATGAGAATAGATCCCCATACCCGAAGGCCATTGGTAGTGTTTTTGTTTTTCAAAACACTGCTTGGGTTGAAAATAATGAACTAATACATAGCAAGAATAATTAAAAGTCAGCGAAACTTGTTTTTTACTGATAATTTTGGATTTCAATGTGTGACAACCGAGATGTTTGAGATGTTTGTGCTTGGTGGATTTGTGGGAACGCTAGATATATGAGCATAAAATGGCAATTCGATGTCATAACGCATATTTTTCATCTTTATCTTTCTTGAACAGAGACAATACAACCTGTGAAACGTCTATCATAATTTCTTGATTTAAATCTAATTGAATATGTCTAAATATCACGTTGAAGGTCTAAATACATGTTTGAACAAGTAACAGAAATTGGCTAGTTATTGCTATGTACTGCTTTGTCTGCTACATTTTCATGTTATTATATGTTTTATAATGCTAACCAATATCAAATAGTATGTATCTATTTTCCGCAACATTAGCATGACAAGATATATACAAGCATTTTATAAATTATTGGATCAATATATACCATGCCTTTCTGGTACTTCTGGTAGAACTGGCATCGGAAACAGCATTCAATGCTAGTATAGCAAACAAACACAACGTGTGACTTTCAATTTCAAGTGTGTTTCCGTGGATTTTTCAGCTGTGACATTACGCTTTAAATTGTTAAATATTTAATAAGTGAATTATCCCTACTTACTAAGCGTGGAACCAACAGTGTGAAAAATGTCCAAGCCGCGATAGAACCCTGAACCCTTAGGATAGCGCTCTAAGTGCTTTACCACTTAGGCTACGAGGATGATACAATGCAACTATTCCCACAATTAGCTGTGAAAAATGCCAAACTGGGCATCTTACTCGTAGCTTAAATGGTAAAGCACTTGAAACGCTATTCAATGGATATCGGGTTCGATGCCCGGCGTGGACATTATTCATCATGTTGGTTCTACGCTTACATTTCAAATTACAATTCACGTATTAAATATAAAAACCAAATTGGAATATTTTAAAAAATGACTAATCTGGTTACATCAATAAATGTACGTGTTTTAATAAATAGTCAAAAAGCAATTAGCAAAATCTGTTCAGTAGAATACTCCGGCAAGTGATTTAAAAAAAACAATCCTCGTGTTTCACGTAAATACATAATTTGGCTTGCTCCGGATTGATTAACTACACATTCCTACGCATAAATTTCAAATATGTTGATGTATACCTGTAAAATAAAAATGATAACAAAGCTTAGCTAAAAAAAGTAAAAATAAAAACAGTTGTATCCATTTAAACAATAAAGTTAAATCAAATATATTTTTTACACAAAACAATAATTTCTATGTATGAAAAATAACTACAAATTAACATATTTTAACAATAACGAAGGTCAACTTCAGCGCTCTTTTCATAAAAAAATATTAAAAAATAAATCAAAAATTGATTTTCTTCAAGCATTAATCTCAGATATAAGCTTCAAAACACAAAAGAACTAAGAGATAAATTAGGAACTGAGCCTTTTAATGAAACAAGAAATAAGAAATAAACTACAAATAAAAAATACTATTTATAAAGTATCAGAAGTAGATGACATTTTGAAAAGATTTCTTTTATTGAACTATTAAATGTAACTTTAAGACACTTAATGGGCTTAAAATATGATGATAAACAGATAACACCAATGCTCTACCGACTTACGCCTTCTTATGATTATAAATGTTCCTTGATTGTAAATATTAGATAAAACTTAATTAATAATATATTATTAAGGATTTTTTAATCTTATAAGTAAGTCTCAAAAATATTGTAATTCATATATATATATATATATATATATATATATATAATAAAGTATGAATACAATTCCATTTATAACATTTTGGGGTTTTTTTTATTCGTTTAAAATAATAATAAAAAAACTTTATTAATTGAAGGTTAAACTGTTGATTTAACATAATTATAACTTCTCTTTTTTTTCAGTGATTTTATAAATTAATACTTTGCAGTTTTTGAAAAAAAAAAAAAAAAAGTATAATATTTAACTTACCTTTGCTAACAATTTGTGATGGTTTGATTAAGCAACCAAAAAATATATACATAGGTCATTCCACAAGAATCGGGCAACCTCGTGATTCCAAAAAAATTATTTACCATTTAATATATTCAAATTTTGAAAAATGCCCATTTGTAGACAAAGTTGATTCTTTTTAGGCGCCCGTATAATATTTTGAATATTGAAATATTTTTTAATCAAATTTTACCTTTTTGACCCCAAAAAATCAGTCCCCTGGCGTGTATTACTGGAAAAAGTGAAGACTTAAATATTAATTATTTTAAAATTAATGGATTTAAGCAATAAAAATGAACTTTATTATGTTCTGAGATAGTTAATTAATAACTATTAATGTATGTTACGTGATTTTAAAAAAATATATATAACTTTTTTTTTCTTTCTAGTTGTGCACCCCTACTTTGCGCGTCAATCCCCTGGCTCATGTTAAATTCCAAAAAATTCTGATATTATCCATTGTTGAAAACTTAATTATCTTTTTCTTATTTATTTATCATATAAAGATGGCAGTGATGACTGATATTTATCCATCAGCTATTTGTATTCAATGTTTGTTGCCATCCTTATGCCAAAAAACAGAATGCTAACACTCAATTTATCAGGTCCCTGATAAGTAATAATTTAATAATTTATAAATAACTATTATTGATATGTGCTGATGTTAACATCTTTTTATTGCTATATTTAATATTAAAACAGAATAATATGGTATTTGGTTCCAATAAGTAGATTTTTTTGTATTTTCTAGTGAAAACGTCAGTCCCTTGGCATCAGTCCCTTGGCAGTTTTTCAGATGAAAAACTCCCAGGGGACTGATTTAAAAGCAAAAGACAGTTAATCACATAAATGTTAAATAAAAGCTAGATCACATCATTAATATAATAATTTTACATTTTTTTACAAGTTCTCCTATCAATTAATAATTATATACTGATCTATACTATTAAAATTTGTGCTCGTAACTATATAACCTCAAAAATTCGGAAACCACAGAGCGCAGGGCTACGAAATTTAATCCTTTGGATAATTATTGATAATTCTTAATAAAAAGTTCGAATTGTTCATTAAAAAGTTCGCTCTAGAATGTAATCATTGGTTTCGGTTAGTCCTCTGGATGTCACAGCTGTCCTCTGGAACCAATTTTTTTAAAAAGCTCGACTTCTTTAAAAAAATATTCAGATAGTTGAGTGTTGCTGTATGAATATAATAAAATTAACTTATTGTTCATTGATATTATAATTTTTTTTTGAAATCTGAGATAAAAATAGAGCATTTCAAATTCACCACTAAAGTTCCCCGATTCCTGCGGAATGACCCGCATGCATATTTTCGTTTAAGTTAATCTCGCGAAATATCGCAATATTAATTTAATTTTTTTCTAAAATGTAAACTATTTACATAAAATTATATTTGCATTTAATATGTAAATGATTATTGCTATTAAAAATGAGAACTGTTCTTAAAGTGTTAATATATTTACATTTTATATCTATAAACTATACTACCATGACGTTTTCGCGTGGGATGAACATGGATATTCTGTCTCCCTCACTAACTTGATGGCAAATCAATGTATAAAATGTAACTTGTTTTGTCTCAGAACTTATCTAAGGTGATTCTAGATCAATTTTTTACATTGTGTCCGAAAATAAATTCTGTTTTTATCCCTAAGTAGTTCAGTATTTGAAAAAATTGCATATTCACGTTCATACAGATTTAAGCTTTTTTGGGACATTTTATGCAAAATTTTTCATACAATAAGTAGCAGATTTAATGACCATCTCTCAGTAGTCGGAGCTTAATTATTTGCTTGAGATATATGTTACGATCAGGATATTCTTAATGTTTATCTGCTAGATAGTAAGCCAAATTTGCATATTTTAAAATAGTGTAATGTTTTCATTACTATCAACTTTAACGTTAAGTGTGATTTTTAGTTACTTTGCAATGTTTTTTATTAGCAACCTTAGTTTGATTTTTTTTATACATAAACCGTTAATAGGTCCGTTTTGACAAATTTTGTCAACTGGTAATTGACTTTTTATACATAACGTGCGTCAAGGATGTTATGAGAATACTTGCTGATTTATTCAGTTCCTTAAGGTGAATTCTAATATCTGCAAAATGCGTCTAAAGATCTGCAAAATGCGTCACGACTACCAAAGAAGTTTGATAGAAGCCTTGGTTATTATCTGGCACCATAATGCGTAATTAAAAGATACACGTAAGGAATTTATACATAGCAGGTTAAGAAATGTACAAACCGTAAAAAGAAACATTCGCTGAAATATTGGAGAATTTGTCTTGGAACACATTTTTTCACCATACATTTCTGTTTTATGAGTAAAAGTTGATTTTTATTCATAAACCCATCAGTATTAAATCCATGTATACCTAAAGTAGTTTAATAATACACCAGTAAACAACAAAACAAAATTTTGTGCTTTTTGCAACGTAATTGCTTTATGTGTAATTCATAATTTAGCCACTCATTGTTGTTACTACAGAATGGACTTAATATTTTTCTTGTTGCTAGGCATGTTATTAGTTAGCCTCTTATTGTAATTGCCACGGAATAGACTTAATACTTCCCTGGATGTTTATACAGATTTCAAATCCGTAATCTGTTTCCTTATATTACTTCTAGCTATTGAGCTGAAGAAATTTCTACTGTCATAGTCATTTACACAGGAACGGTATGTATTTTTTAAGGGTATGTATTTTGTTGCGCAAAATGTGAGTAGTGTCAGTGACAAAAACAACAATTTCTATTTTTTTTTTGTTCGGAAAAGTACTAGAATCTATCCTAAATAGTTGCTGACATAATTCACAAAATAGCATAAAGAGTGATTTCTGGCTTTTTTATTATCACTAAATTCGAATATTTTTTGTGACATTAAAAGTTTCAAGTCATGATTAGCGCAACTAAAATAGCATGGACGGGGGTAATTTTCTGTTTATGACTGTATACTTTGACTATTGTTATTAAAATAACAGATGCTTTTATTTTCATAACCATAGTGTTAGACAACTTCATGTTCTTCGCAATGTAATTATTAGGCGTGAGACTAATAATTTGGTTAAACACTGTAGTTGCCACAGAATGGACTTAATTTTTTCTTGGACTAGATGTTTATACAGATCTCAAATTTCCAATCTGTTTCCTTATAATATGTCTAGCTATTAAGTTAAAGGAATTTCTACTGTCATACGCATTCATACAGGGTTTATTTTAGATGTTTTTAAGGAGTATGTATTTCATATTGTCAGATTCGTATCAGTGGTAAAAACAACATTTCTGTAACCACTTTTTTTAAAGTAGTAGACTCTGTTCTAACTAGTTGGCGTATATCACAAAGTACCATAAAAAACTGTTTCGGACTTTTTTGACCAAAAAAGCTTAAGTATAATAATTATCAGTAAATCTTAATATTTTTCTGCCTCTTTTAAAGCCACAAGTCGTGATTTACTCAGCTAAAATAGGGTGGATGGTACAATTTACTTTTTACGACGTTACACAGTAAAAATGAAGACCCAAATTGGGCTGAAAGATTTCTGGGTATAGTAATTTTTCTGAAATGGTACAGTAAGGATTCCAAAATGGTAGAGTATTGTTCCCAAAATAGATAACCCAAAATGGTTCAAAACAGAGCAGATCTTTATAATTAATCTTAAATTAATCAAAATTTCTGAGGTATAATGTATATACTATCTAAGATATTTTAATTGTTTTAATGTCATTAAAAATCAGACTTATTTAAAACAGTTTTGTGCTACAAATTGAACTTTCCGAATTGGAACAATGCTGTACCCAGAAATCTTTCAACCCAATTTGGGTATTTTGTTTTTACAGTGTACATTTTGACTACTGTTACAAAAACAAAAGACACTTAGTGTACATTATAAAATATTATTTTCTACAATTGTACTGTAACTGGAATCTTACAATGGGCTGGCTTACCCGACTGTAGTTTAATTTATACGAACCATGGTTTAGTTCAGATCAAGTTATGCTAATTATTCTGTTCATAATGGGTTGAATTTAAATTTCTCCGATTCTTTCAAGATTTAAGTTATTACTATTTGAGATCGGATTCAGACTGACCCGAGTATTCAGAAAAAAATTGTTAAAACTTTTTCTCTTAAAAATGTCTGTCTGTCTATAAACTTGAGTACATGTGTTCCTTTTTTATACAAGCATGCAATCAAGTGCTGCATTGTAACTAGTTTTTAAAATATTTAGATCGTGATACAACAGCTTTTGCTCTTTTATTCAAAAATGAATATGCAATTTTATATATTAAAATTAGTGATACCAAAATACTAAGACTTAATTTTGTATAGAAAGTAATCGAAATGGTATCCTAGAATCATTACCTATTGTAAAATATCACTGAATTAATTTCGTATAATAAGATTTAGTAAGATAGTGAATTTTTTTAATATTATTTTTCATTCCCTGACTACTGAGGCAAAGGACTGAATTGTAACGTTGCTTTGTATGAAATATAAAAAAATCTTTGAAAATAGCATTAATTAAAAAAAAAAATTAATTGCGTATAGAAATATAGAACGTGAGAGTATTAACCATAACAACATATTTAAAAATTGCAATATAGAAGTAGAATTATATTAATTTAAATAATGATTTTATTGCTGAGAAACCTGCAGCTTGGTGAACAGATATTTCAGTTTGCAGTGGTGAGAAGGTTAAAGTTCTGATTCAAATTTCGTAAAATTTGAAATGGTTTAGTAAAATTATTCCACAATTATGTATCTTAAATCTCAAACCATTTGGTTGGGTAGATTTGCCTTTTTACATACGAACAGATCGATAGATCAGATGACAATTATAAGTGTAACATACTTATAAATGTATAACATGCTCCCATGTACCATAATGTAAAGGGATACTTTTTAATATATCTGTAAATCCTTATATCCTTATATATATTATAAATGTGAAAGTGTGTCCGAAAATTGGAATGAACTTGGCTTCAAAACGGATGGATTAATGTCTTTGAATTTTTGTATATAGATGGATTATTGGTCTGAAATGAACATAGGCTAATTTTTATTTATTTTATTCAAATATTTTTCTTAATAATTCAACATTTCACTATTTTTCATACAGAATAAATTGAAAAATTTTCCATAATATTTAATCATCTTTCTTTTTTCGTTGCCAAAATATAAAAAAACCGGAATAATTATTTCTCTTCTGTAATTAAT
The DNA here is from genome assembly GCA_964019185.1 of Maratus speculifer. Lineage (NCBI taxonomy): Eukaryota > Metazoa > Arthropoda > Arachnida > Araneae > Salticidae > Maratus > Maratus speculifer. The sequence continues at coordinate 233,952,783 of OZ025292.1, forward strand.
TTTCAACTGAAAGATTTTCACGTAACAAAAGAAAATGAAATAAATAAATGGACCCTATTCTGTTTTTCGGTTCCAGGTTAAAAACCGCGATTTTACCAATTGTGACGTCAGAGGAATACTGTTTTTCTTCTTATATCTCGCAGACGATTATATAAAGTTTCTTTTACACTTAGAAGACTTCACAAGAATATAACTTCACACTTTACAAGAATATGAATATTTTAGTAGTTTTTCCAGATATTAATCAGTAATAAAAATGAACCTTTTTCTTTCTTTTGGTTCGAGGCTATAAAATTCAACTTTTTACCAATTGTGACGTCACAGGAATACTTTCCATTAAGAATTTTAAAAATATCAATGTAACGTCATATCTGAAACAAAGTATAAGTTTTTAAATTTTCAAAAGTTCTGGTTTTTTTAATCGTTTTACGGAAACTACCCCCCTTTTTGACACTTTCTAATATGGTCTAAAAGTGTTTACGACTTCAACCTGTCTGTATACCGGATGCCGAGTGCCTGGGGTCTGCCGTCTGTTTGTCCGTGTTTCAACTTGAGTAAATATAGTGGGATTCATACGAAAATAACATACGTTATTGAGATTTGCTATAGCATGTGCGGCATTGAAAATGAACCAGGTAGCAATTATAGCTGAATCACAGGAGCACTCAAAAGGAGACTTTACATTATGATATACGGCGAAAAAATCATTTGTGGTGTATTTCGATAATGTTACATAATTTTAAATGTAATGAAATTTACATGCATTTTTAAGGTTCACAAGAACATGGTTACTATCGAATATGTTAAATATAGTACTTATAGTGTGCGTACATTGAGCTCAAAAGTATTTCAATATATCATACTCTGTGAAGAAAAACCATTTGCAGCATATTTTAATAATGTTTATTAAGGTTATTTTAATAATATTGAAATTGATATCAATTTCTGAAGTGCACTAAAACAGGATTTCTGTAGAAAATGGGGTGAAAAGGTTTAACATTCTTTTACAAGATAACAGAAAAATGTTCGGTAATATAATAGTCTACGGGGAAAATATTCCCAGAGTATTTTAATTGCGTTGCACTATTTCAAACATGATGAAATTAATATACTGAGATAATCAATACAATGATAAATACTGAAATTTACTAATATGCTTGCAGTAAAGTATGATTTGCATCACATTTGTTGTTCATTGACAGAGACACATAAAAGATTTTGGACCTGTGTCCAGATCTCAGATATTGTATCCAAAGTATGGTCTATTAGAAAAGATTGCTGAAGAGCTTTTTCAATTATAGTATGTAGTTTAAGGAAAACTAATGCATTCTGAAGTTCAGCTACATTTGGTATAATAAGAGATGTTTGTAGAATTTAAATAAATCATGTATCGGACTATACAATAAACTGGATATATGGTCACCTGTGCAATAGCGAGTTCCGGAAATATGAATTCAATAATTTGAATCGGGTTTTTTGCTTGAATAATTTAAGCTAAATATGCGGTCGTATAAATATTTGCACGTAATATACAGGACTGTACAAAAGAATTCAAGTACGTTTCTGTCTATTATTAGAAATTGCTAAAGGTGAATTTTAATCTTCGTTATACTTTTTCTAACTAAGCAAAATTTTAACATTGTATTTAGAATATTTACAAGCACATAGATCACATACACAGATGCAGAAAAGAATGGGCCGGCGAAGTTATGTATTATGGAAATGTTGGATATTTTTTTTATTACCTAGGTTTAACACATGATTTTTCTTTCTTTGATATAGAATTCTGAAATGCACTACAACATGATTTCTGTACCATTGGGGTGCGTTACAGGTGTTCTACAGTATAAATGGTTGCAATTTCATTTTCGCGATCGTTAATATTATCTAACACATTTTCCATTTATTTGACTGAGTTCTTTAAGTCCCCTATAAAAAAAAGAAAACTACTGCATAGCCTGTATAAGATATGTGTTGTATATATTTTAAATTATTGTTAATGAAACGTTTTGTTTAATTAAAGTGTTTATCTTTTTTTTATGCTACGTGAACGACGTCACGGGTAACAGCTAGTATATTATAAATGTGAAAGTGTGTCCGAAAATTGGAATGAACTTGACTTCAAAACGGATGGATCAATGTCTTTGAATTTTTGTATATAGATAAATTATTGAACTGAAATGAACATAGGCTAATTTTTATTTATTTTATTCAAATACTTTTCTTAATAATTCAAAATTTCACTATTTTTCATACAGAATAAATTGAAAATTTTTCCATAATATTTTAATCATCTTTCTTTTTTCGTTGCCAAAAAATAAAAAAACCGGAATAATTATTTCTCTTCTGTAATTAATTTTCAATTGAAGGATTTTCACGTGAAAAAACAAATGAAATAAATAAATGGACCCTATTCTGTTTTTCGGTTCGAGGTTAAAAACCGCAATTTTACCAATTGTGACGTCAGAGGAATACTGTTTTCCTTCTTATAGCAAGCAGACGATTATATAAAATTTCTTTTACACTTAGGAGACTTTACAAGAATATAACTTCACACTTTACAAGAATATAAATATTTTAGTAGTTTTTCCAGATATTAATCCGTAATAAAAATGATCCTTTTTCTTTCTTTCGGTTCGAGGCTATAAAGTTCAACTTTTTACCAATTGTGACGTCACAGGAATACTTTCCATTAAGAATTTTAAAAATATCAATGTAACGTCATATTTGAAACAAAGTATAAGTTTTCAAGTTTTCATTTTTAATAACACCATGTAATTTTGAGTAAGTGCTAAAAAGAGACGACTGAGACGTCACATATTAAAAATAAAATAAATATGCTCTGATATTGCAATGAAATGAGATTGAATTATGATATCAAAAGTTATTATTTAAAGAAAATTAAGTTTATCGTCTGAGCGAGGTTAATATAAATATTTAATATTAGAATGAAATAAGTTTTTTTAAAGGTTAAATATTAAATGACTAGAAAATATTAATAATTTATAACGCAAATTTATCCATATCGTAAATGACGTAATGATCAATGAAAAATACTTTTTATCATTCTTAGAAAGTAAGAAAAGATCAACTAATCAAAAAAAAAATTTTTTGTGTGTTAATTCTTAAAATTGTTCAATTCTGAAAATATAAATAAAAATCACTTTAAAAATGCACTTTCGGGTAGAATTTTTATAAATCTTTGTAAAATTTATATAAATCATGTATTGGACTATGCAATAAACTGGATATACGGTCAACTGTGCAATAGCGATTCCCGTAAATATAAATTGAATAATTTTAATCGTTTTTTTTTTTTTTTTTTTTTTTTTTTTTTTTTTTTTTTTTTTTTTTAATCTGCACGTAATACACAGGATTGTACAAAAGAATTCAAGTACGTTTCTGTCTATTATTAGAAATTGCTAAAGGTGAATTTTAATCTTCGTTATACTTTTTCTAACTAAGCAAAATTTTAACGTTGTATTTAGAATATTTACAAACACATAGATCATATACATAACTGCAGAAAAGAATGGGCCGGCCAAGTTATGTATTATGGAAATGTTGGATATTTTTTTATTACCTAGATAAATTGATTTTTCTTTTTTGATATGGAATTGTGAAATGCACTTCAACATGATTTCTGTACAATTGGGGTGCGTTACGGTTGTTCTACAGTATAAGTGGTTGCAATTTCATTTTCGCGATTGTTCATATTATCTAACACATTTCCCTTTTATTTGACTGAGTTCGTTAAGTCCCCTATAAAGAAAAACTACTGCATAGCCTCCCATAAGATATGTGTTAGTTATATATGTTTTAAATTTTTGTTATTGAAACATTTTGTTTAATTAGAGCGTTTATCTTTTTTTAATGCTACGTGAACGACGTCACGGGTAACAGCTAGTAAATTATAAATGACACGTACATTATTTTCAATACCGAACATGGCATTTCAAATCTCAATTACATACATCAATTACAGAGTAATCTATTTCTATGCATGTAAGTTAGAGTTCGGACAGATAGACTGATTGAGAAACAATCTTGTTAAAAACACTCAACTGTGCCTGAAAGTGTTAAAACGCATAATAGGTTGAAACTTTACTTTCAAAAATTTATACCAATAGACAGGAGCATTTTCAATGCTTTTGTACAGTCCTGTATTTTACCTACTATCTTTAAATACCTTCAGCTATTTAGTAAAAATTTAATTAAGAATAAGACGTCTTAAATCTATTGAAATCACATTTCAGCAGACGGATTATCTTCCATAGATGGTCAGATATCTAATTATTTGCATGGCTCTGTATACCATTTTTCTATGCATAATATTTTCTACAAGCATATTGGTATAATATTCAAGTAACCATTATGAATTCTTTTGTGTTATCCTAGATATGATCTACAATTTTTAAACACACAACACAATATGCAAAAATTTAGTTAAGCTTGAAAAATCACATCACAACTAAGAATAGTCATTACTATTATACAGTTTTTCGTATGAACCTAGAGAATCTGAAATCTAGCCTGTCCATGAATGCACCATGCACTTACTATTATACAAGGAGTAACTTGTAGCAAACTTCAGGAGCTTATATCAATTTCATTATATGTAAAACAGTTTAACATAATTAAAATATGCCGCAAACAAAGTTTTACCATGTACGGATTTTTAATGTAGCGGAATTCTTTTGTGTGGCTCTGTAATAATAATAATTAAAAAAAAAAAAACACCGCATATTGTGTTGAATATATATTTCATTGCACTTCATAAATGTGCATCAATTTCATTCTGTTCAAAGAGCTGAAACATTATTAAAATGCATTTGACACATTTTTTGGCCGCAAAGTAACGGAAAACTTTTGATTTTCCTGCAATGGAATGGTACTTCCTATTATTATAAAATTTTAAATGATTCGCAAAACTTTTAAACAATTACATATTTGAAGTTTACGATCATTCGGTTTTCTGGTTCTTGTTATATGTAGGCAGACGGACAAAAGAGACAGACGGATCTAATGACGACTATAAGTACTACGTTTTTATGTAACTACAATCGCATCTAAAAAGATAAAATTGATATTAAAAATATAATTTTCGACAATCATGCTATAATTTTATTAAAACTGGAATAATTTCCTTTTACATCTCTTTCGAGTTTTCATGTTTAGAATTCTGGTCAGTTTCACTTCGAAGTGCACGCTTTTCGTTCCAATTACACATAAATAAATAAATAATAGCATGGTATTTGGGTCAAGTTTGCGATTGACTTTTACAATAATTTTAATGTTTGGGTCAAGTAGAACATAACCCCTGAAAATCTGGCGAAAAATCTACCGCAAAAATACAGATTGCATAAAGAGTTGAAAATCCTTCTTAAAATAAGTGTGGAGATAGGAAAGTAATTTTGATGCTCGTTATAATTAGAAAGAATTTTGATTTTAAATTAAGTAACAGCAAAACTAATTTCATATAGGTAATAATTAAAAGATATATTAAAATAATGAAAGTTCCAAATTAAAGTAAACTTAAGAAAATTAGATTGCTGAAATAATTTTGTTATTTTAAGTAAGGTGCATTTTGTTACTAAAATTTGCAAATTAAAACTAACATGGTAAAATTAGATTTCTGAAATAAGTTTGTTATTTTAAATATAGTAATTTTGTTATTCTAAGTTGCAAATTCAATCAAACTTACTCAAGGAAAACATATTGTTGATTTTTTTTTCAAGCATTGTATGGTTTATGACCTCATTATCTGTACGAGGAATATAGATTCGAAAGAAGTGGCCTCTATAGGGAGGAAGGAGCCAAAGATGCATTTAAGCATAAAAATCCAAAGTTCGAAGAAAACTACTGTAAACTTCGAACGATTACGTAAATGGGCGCGACTGGATTCGATCTCTGCATCTCCCGTCTACCAAAGTTGAGAGCAGTGCCTTTCGGCTACTAGTGGAACATTAAGCATTGTAATTTTTACCTAAACAGGGGCCATTTTTGGAACCTTCCAACAGCAGACCCAAACAGCATAGAGGGAATAGAGTTAAATAGTCAGGAACTACATGTCAAGGAACAAATCAAATACCTAGGGGTCATACTCCAGAAAAACCTAAATTGGGAACCATATTCTCAAACACAAGCCGACAAGGTTAGAAAAAATATCAAAAACCTGGCACACATGTCAGGCAAATGATGGGGTCTTAAACGTAACATAATGAAAATTTGGTACAACACAGTAGTTGAGAAGACGCTAACCTACGCGCCCCTGATTTGGGGGCACAGCCTTACGAAGAAGTGTAAAGAAGTCCTCTCGAGCTGCCAAAGACACTTCGCACTAGCCATAGTCAGGGCCTATAGAACGGCCCCAACCTCGGCCCTATTGGTACTTGCTGGCCTGATTCCAATTCACCTTAAAGTAAACTATGAAGCGGCATGCAGCACAGTCTCAAGATTAAGGAAAAATACAGCAATACACAACAAAATAATCTTTCACAGAGAATACACTCACAAAGTAAACATATGGCAAAACCACTCGGCAGAAACAATTGAACCACGTATAGGCCACAACCCAAAAGACACATGCAATTTATACAGACGATACAAAATTGGAATCAGGTGCTACAGGCTAGGCTTTTGTAGCTTTCAAAAATAATAAAAAAATAAAGACTTGGTCAGTGCCTCTAAGAAGTTGTAACAGCGTCTTCCAAGCCGAACTACTGGCTACACATAATGGAGCGGAATGAGGCAATTCATTGTGTGAGCCATACAGCATTAGGTCGGATTGCCAATCAGCAATAGATTCATTAAATAAACCATTCAACACCATAGTGACACAGTCAACAAAATACACAACCTAATCAAAGATTCAAGAAACAAATTTAAAATCAGCTGGGTCAAGGCGCATGTCGGGATCCAAAGAAACGAAGAGGCCGATGTGTTAGCCAAACACGCAGCACTAAACCAGAACAATGAACGTGCATGCTACCTAGAAAAACCTTTTTCAAAACTAAAAAGAACACTAAAAGACTTAACAACTGAACAGTGGCAGTTTGAATGGGATTATGGGGACACAGGCAGGGAAACTTAGTAGTATATTCCAAAAGTAGACGAAAATAGATTAGTTAGCGACTACCTAATCTCACAACTTTACACAGCTCATGGAGCATTTTCCAGAATACCTTCACAGATTCAAGAAGGCGCACACACCGGACTGTGATTGCGGTTCGGAGGGTACGCCTAAACAGTACCTGCTACAATGTCTCTCACACAAGCAAATCACCTAGCAAACATAACAACAGAAAACAAATAATTATGGCCTAAACAATTAGCAAAAAACAAACACGTACAGAGAAAGGCAAAAATCATAATCAGGTGGCTCCAAGACAACTGCGACAACATCACGTCACTCATACATCAAAACACATAGACAAATGACCACACTTACCAAAAAAAAAAAAAAAAAAAAAAAAAACCTCGCAATCCTTTATTACAGCCACTAATCTTTCATGTACCCGCGCGCATTTTGTGTTATATTTATTTTATAATACGTTAAAAAAATAAAATAATAATAATATAAAAAACTTATTAAACGGACTAGGATTCCTAGCGCCACAAAAAATTATAAAATAGCGCATTTTGTCTTATGTCCCAGCAGTGTGCGGTAGTCGTGCGATATCAGCAGTATCCAAGGACCGAAACAGGTGCCCCACAGGAACTTCCTGCATGCACGTCGCAAGACATAACGGATCTGCAAGGCGAACACCATGACACAGTAAAAAGCTTCACCCGCTTCTGGCACTGCTTGTCCGTCCTATATGTTATTAAAAGAAAATGGCCTAGGTCTAAATCCCTACGGTCAACAATAAAAAATCATAAAATGTTAAAATAATGATATGTCTTATGATCACAGCTGTAAGCAGTAGTCGTGCAGTAACAGCAGTATTCACGGCCCGAAACAGGTGCCCCACAATAATACTATTGCAAGCACGTCGAAAGACATCTCGATTCTGCAAGCTGCACATTATGACAAATCAAAAAGCTTCATCCGCCCCACCTACCTGCTTGTCGGTCCAGAGCTAAACAACATAAGATATACAGGGTGTCCCTAAACAAATGGTATGTACTCTAGGGGGTGATAGAACACATCAAGACGAGTAATAGTAAATAGGAGACCAAGGGTCCCAAACGTTTTCCAAAGGAGATAGCCGCCATTAAAATTTGGGGTCCAAAATTTCAAATAAACATAAAAAACGGAAAAAATGATCGATTAATTTGCAGTTTTCACTAAAATTATTCTTTATGTTGGTATTTTCTTGAAAATAAATTATAAAGACAAATTTCGAAAAATGCCGATAGAGGGCGATTTAGACTTTGAAGTAATGAAAAACTATTTTTTGCCGTGATATTTTGCATCTCATTAAATGGTTTCGTAAGCTTAGACAAACTTAAATTTTGAGCTCAAAATCTGAATAGTTGGAAGCGGTTAAGTAGCACAAACTTAACTGTGTTCAGAGGGTTTAAATTTCAAATGATTATAAAAAACGGAAAAATTGGCCTATTGATTTGCAGTTTTCACTAAAACTGTTCTTTATGTCAATATTTTATTGAAAATGAATTATAAAGATAAATTTCAAAAAATGCCGATAGAGGGCGCTTTAGTCTTTGAATTAACGAAATAATCCATCCTAATACTATTTTTTGCATCTCATTAAATGGTTTCGTAGGCTTAGATTTAAACTTAAATTTTTAGCTCAAAATCTGAATAGTTGAGAGTGGTTAAGTAGCACAAACTGAACTGTGTTCAGAGGGTTTAAATTTTAAACGAAACGGAAAACTATAAAAAAACGGAAAAATTTGCCGATTCGTTTATGGTTTTTGCTAAAACTATTCTTTAACATATAATATAAACATCACTTTAAAATATCAAATTAATTTAACTGCTTTAAGTGATGAATTAAAATAACATAAAAAGATTATAGCTTGACATGTTTCATTGCTCTTACGGCAACATTTTCAAAAGCAAATAAAATGATAAAAAGGAATTTCCCGAAATAAACAGAAAAAAACCCAAATCACGTGAACATGAGCATATAAAAATAAACTGGAAATAATAATGAATAAAAATAATTTTGAGCGTGACATATTACAAATTATTGTCTTAAAAACCTTTGAAGCATTTCTTTCCATATTTTAGGTAGTTCCATGGAGGCAAATTCATTGCAAATATTGTCTTTACGTATGGAGATTACTGTTGATTCTCTTATGATTGACGGAAAATATGATCTAGAAGGGTATATTATTCTTCTATTTTTAAAATCTATTTGTAATGGTTCTTTGCTATATAATCTTGAGAGAGCTGTAGTTTTCCAATTGTATTTGATGTCTGCTATATGTTCTTTAATTCTAGTTTTGAGTTTTCTACTTGTTTCACCAATGTAATACTGTTTTGTTCCATCTTGCTTTGTGAATGTTATTTCATATACGCCAGATATTTGATGTGGTTCTATTGGGTCAATTTTCCTACATATTGAGTTTTTTAATTTAGCAGACGGTTTTGCAACTATGGATATATTGTATTTATTGAGTTTATATTTTAAACTTTCAAAAAATCCAGGAAAATATTGTAGAGAGAATATATTCGAATTTTGTAATTTGAAGTTACTAAAAAGCATGGATGGTAAAAAGAATAGTAACTTCAAACTACAAAATTCGAATATATTCTCTCTATAATATTTTCCTGGATTTTTTGATACCCGGTATCTAACCCGTTAAGCTGAGATAACTCGACAGGTAGGGGCCTGGTCATCGTTTAGAAAGAAAGAAAGCATTGTAATTTTGTTATTCTAAGCTGGAAATTTATACAAACTTAGGACAAAATAGATTTTTCAAGTAGTTTCTTAATTTTAGAATACTAATTTTGTTATTATTCTAAATTGCAAAATAAAACAAGCTTAAGAAAAATAATATTTTGAAATAATTTTGTAGTTTTAAGTATAGTGATTTTATGTACTAAATTAAAAATAAAAATTAACTTCAGAAAAATGGATTGCTGAAATAATTTACTAAATTAAATAAATTTATTTTGTTATGCTAAATATTTGTTACACAACTAGTAGTATTTTTGTACACAGTAAAACGCGATTGATGGGTTAAAAAAATAATGTTGAAATTATTATTTTTTTAATGTCGAAAGTGTCATTTTGTTTGGAGAATGTAATACAGAATACTCATTTGAAATGATTAATTGTGGTCATTATCGCATCAAGTATTAGTCAAACCAGCCTTTTTATTACTAATTCATTTGAGTATTTAATTGTTTCGAACTGTATTGTAAGTGTATTTCACCAAAAAATAAACGGGAGTACTTCTTTGTACAATACATAGTTTCCGAAATATTTTTTATTATTTTTAAGGATATGTAATTACTTGTTGTTATTTATAAAATCGAAAATAAATGTAAGGAAGGAAACCTCCGGTTATAAAGACTTTTAATAGAGCTTCAAGAAAAAAACATGCTAAATAAAAAAAAAAAAGTAAATCTGAAAGACAAATCTACTAAAGAGGTATCATTTGTGCATTTATTTTTCATCGCAATGGTATCTTAAGAGCATGCTTTAGACTCACTTTCTGTTATTATTCTTATTATCATTTAATAAAATGAAAGTCGTAGAATTTTAAGTGACTGTATTTTGTTGTTATTTCTAATTTTACTGTATGATATGTAACATATTAAATTATACTAAAATATTAAAATTAATTTGACTAGAAATTAATTATTTAAAAAATTGTTTGAAATATACAGATTACTGACCATCCAATAGTAAAAATAATTTATAACTTTTTAATAAAAAGAAATCGTAAAACAATAGTTTTGGAAGGGATAAAACTTCGTGCAAAAGTATGCACTCTTTAGCAACCACTCCTTTTAAATATGTAAAACAACATCACTCCTGTCATTTGATTTTTTATAAATGTGAATCAAAATACCTTTTAAGTATTTTTGATTATAGAGAACTTTCACTTATAATTTTTAATTATCTTTCGGTTAATTCGATTCTAATATAACATTATTATGCAATAAGCAGCCGTTCACATGATAATTAATTAATTTGTACTTTGGATATTAAAAACAAACGTAACTTTTAAAGAATATAGTGATACATATGTATCCATTGTTAATAATCATTATTATTTGAAGAAAAATCAATTATAAAGAAGTTTATAAAAGTAAAAATATGTAAGAGATTTCCCTTTATGGCAGTGTTCAAGAGCTACTTAAGAGTATTAGATATCATCGCTCTTGTGCTTTTTATTTTCACTAAACGTTAGTAGTAGCAGTTTTGTTTATTGATTTTTATAGAACTTTTATTAGTATAAATTAAAAGGACATATTTGATTTGAAATGAAGAATATGTACTGGAGTTTGATTATGGTTGGAAACACTGAAAATAATTATTTTTTTTTCTTATTTGTATTTATGTAATTATAGTTTATAGAGATAAAAATTATGTGTTAAAAAAAAGAATAAATTACGCAATTTTCCACGCAGTTTTCCAATTTTCAACGTAACAATTTTTTTTCCAATTTTGAAGTCTATTTTTTATAACTTTCAGCAATCTTTTTTTTTAATGAACTATTATACTATAGGTAGTATGCTGTCATTCTATTAATACTTTAAAAATATATTTAAAATTGTAACATATAATTCAAAATCCATAAAAATTGGTCATATTTTCTTGATATTGTGAAGTTTTATATTTTTAAAGGAAAATCCATCGAAGCGAAGAAAGAGTTGGGTACCGCAGTGGTTTCGGCAACAGAAATGCATCCGCTAATCACACTGCAATTTGTTTCAATTCGTATTTTTGACGAAAAATCGGCACTGACGGAGTCTGAGCACAGACTTGGGAAAATAATCTTAAGGTATAATAAACTATAAATTCTGTGCAAACGACTTTCTAATTTTAAACAAAATCTTTACAAATGAACATTATTTTGAAGACCACAGTGCCTTTAGAAGAGTACAGACATGAGTGTGTATGCCATTATATATTTTAATTTATATATCTTCAATTGAACTGCTAATTAAAACCTCATGTCTTTTGGGATTTGCTTTTGATTTATCTTATCCACATTTCGAGACCTGAAAACTGAAGATTTCTAAAAGTATGTCCTACGCCCCTCCACAAACAGATAAATTTATTTTTTATAGACATCTCCGAATTTTTCATTACAAAGGCGATGCAGACTATTAATCAAAATTTGTAAAACTATCTTCTAGCTAGTTCCACAGAAATTAATATATTTTGTGTAAAAACAAAAATACAGTTATTCTATGAAGCTGTCCTTAACACATTTATTGTTGTTTAGATTTCCATTGAGTCAGAATATCTATGCAAACTAAGAAAAAAATAATGCAATATTTTTAGCAAGAAAAACAGTCGAAATCTGATAACATTCTACATACATATAAAGAAGTTTTATTTTAATTAGAATAAAAATATATAAAAATGTGCAAAGTAAATATTAGTTTATGTTTCTGCTGGTGAGGAAAGGAAAAGGAAATAAATTAGCGTATTGCAGATACTTAATTTTACATTCGAAACACTTATAATTAGATGCTAATATATAATATGTAATTGTCAACATTTTAAATTTTGTCCGAAGTATATCTAACATTGTCAATTAGGCTACATGTATAAAGGCTTTACGACAGGCTATACATATAATGTAAAGAATATTACATCATACTATATTGATATTAGAGAGCATTTAATAAATTCGCCTTGTAACTATATTTTGAACATGAAGAAAAGTAATTATACGTGTAAGAGAAACACACAACCATAGTAGAACAAGTCCATTTTGAAATCCAATTCTGAAACTAACACAAAACAGTTAAATGCATTAACATAATTGTTGATAGACACAATAAAAACAGCGATTCGAGCCACCTTCCGCCTTAATAATATTTGCAAAGCCCGCGTTTTTTCTTTTTGGTCACTTGAATAAAAATCAAAGCGTAATTTACATACAGCTTTGCAAAAATCTTAAAAAATTGAAACATTAAATTAGCCCCTGAATTTATCCAACAATTCAAATCCTCATGCAACAAACAAGCTGCCATTTACAAAGGTTCAATTTTCGATGCGAAATGTGCAGCTTTGTGTTACATTTGCTCGAACTAGAAGATTCCATTTGAAACTGCTCAAAAATTCCTTTCTGGGAAGTTCTACATTCCGGATGAAATTATCCTATAGCAGCTATCGGGCTCTACGTCTAGGCGAAATAATCTCGAATTCCTTAAAAATCATCTTTTTGTTAAAACAGTATATCCAAACCATAATAATCTTGACATAGATTTTTTGAAATTGATAAACATTTTACTAACGCTTACCTTTGTGCTACTCTTTTCAAATTCAAGGATAACAAACTCCTCGTGCCGACTCCATTGACTTCTGAATTCTCAAGCATTCCTTTAACACATCCCCAGAAATATTCACCCAGTGAGACAATATTTGTCTTTCTTTCCATTATTTTTGCCTTTCTTTGAGACAAGGGGGAAGTTGTCTATTTCCTTAAACAAGGGGAAACTCCCTCTGAACTCAGTTCTTATCGCTCGATCTGCCTGCTTCTGGTGTTAGGTAAATTACCAAGAAAATTAATTGCAAACATATTATTGTTTTCAACCGATCTATTAAGTAATAGACAGTTTGAGAGGGCAGGTCATGTGAAAATGGCCTTGATATCTTGACTTCCTGTACTTTTAAAATTAGTGAAGGCAAGTACTTATACCTGGTGTCTCTTGATATTCAAAGATCTTTCCAAAATAAATAGTGGGGAGATATTCTCTTCCAAATTAGCATTTAAAATTTTCAGAGAAGTAGTGCTGGAGTCATCCGTTCTTATCTGTCTGAGAGAAGCATTGTCGACAAATGGGGAGCGAGAAACTCTATTCACCCAGAGAAAAGGGATTATCCTCAAAGTTCCTGTCTAGGACCGATTCTTTGACTTCTTATCGCTAATAAAACTCTCACAGAATTCGAAACACTCGGATACTTACTTTTTGAGTTCGCAGATGACATTTGCTTTATTTTCTCTGGTTTTCTGTGTATGGACTTGGAATTGAAGGATGCTTTTGCTCTTCCAATTTTTTGTCAGCTGCTAGAATCGCTGCATCTGCAACATCAAAATATAGATTTCAAGCTCTAACATTTACAAAACTGTACACTGTAAAAAAATCCGTTAAATTTACAAAAATTGCAGTAAAAATAGATGTAACTTTTTTATTACATCTAATTTTATTGCAATTTTTGCGGCAAAAATTGCTGGTAGGATTATCAATAGATAAGCACATAAACTGGATCTCTCATATTAATTGTCTTAAAAGCAAACTAATGGATTTTTATAATAACTTAACAAAATTAACCACTAATTCTTGGGGTATTAAAAGCCATATACTAAAAATGTGGTATTCTACTACTATAGAAAAAAATATGATCTATGGGGCAGCTATTTGAAGGAAAAATCTCACAGTGGAAGCATTTAGTAAATTAGTTTCTAAACAAAGGATTTTTTTTCTGAAATTTTCAAGAACATATTAAACCATTTACAGTGATGCTTTTAATATTTTGACTGGTATTTCTCCCATTCCCTTTACTACTAAATACGAGCTCCTTAAATGTAACATCCTTTATTTGGAGAATGAAGCCATCTCAATAGCCCACAATATTTTCCACAGATTATGATTCACCATAAGACTCTTGGCTGGTATTTTCATCCCGCAGATGAGAAGTGACTCATCGGAGATTTTTCAGGCTGGATACTTATAATTCCACTTTTCAAGACGAAAACTTTGCCATCTGTAAAGCCTTAGAGTAGATTTTTCATCAATACCGAAATTTTTAAATTTCATTTTTTAGCGATAGTCTTTCAAGACTCTAAGCTATCTGTTCATTTGGTTCAACAAATCCCCAGACTATTGAGATTAAATCGCTCATCAAAAATATTCTCTTGAAAACCTATTTAATCCACGTTTCAGCCCATAAAGTTATCCTGGAAAATGAAACGGTAGATATGTTGTCAATGGAAGAAATTGCTATACCATCAGTTGAATTTTTCATTCCCAGTACCGCACTCGCACATCTAAAGTTATCTTCTAGTCCAGTCATTTAAGCTTAAATTAGGTAAGAATCTCGGAATTCGAGATACCCAGCTGTAAGTCTGTAAATACTTGTATATTGACACCCTAAAAGTTGTCTCAAAACCTACATATGGTAGGGTGTACGCAACTATTAAATTCCAAGGTCAAAGGTCAAAAAATCGGTTTTTTGCGCTTTTTTTGTAAATATCTCATTTCCTATAGGTTTTTTGCTATTTGTATTTATTATCAATATTATAGAATACAAAATTCTCTAAAAATTTTGTTTGAAAACATTTTTCATACGTCGAGCCGTTTTCGAGATAGAGGGCGGAGAGCGCGCGGTCACAGCATCACTTCAGGTCAAACGATGCCTCCGGTCGAAAACGCGCCATATATAGTTCATGAACTATCGATAATTCAATGATTATAAATATTTATCAATTTTTATTAACTATTATATTATATTTTATCTTTTTCTTTATGCATTGTATAGTAGATATAGTATAGTATAGTAGTAGACATTGTATAGTAGTATAGATGAAACAATGGTTGTATCAGTTACTCAAGAAAATTCTTATCAAATCGAAATAACAAAGATATGCTTATTAATACCTTAGCTGAAAAATTACAAGCTGCAGATATTACTACTAAACAAGCCAGAGATGATGCGGATTCAATTGTTGAAACTGCAATTGAAGAATCAAAGTCTGAAAAAACTGCAGTTATAATAAAGCAAGATATTGATTTACTTGTCATTTTAATTGGGCGTACACTGTCTTACGAACAAGACATTTTCTTTAAAAAAGTTGGGAAAGGAAATATAAAAACGGAGATATACTCGACTAAAAGTTTTGATAATTATTCTCATTCCAAAACACATATTTTATTTCTGCATGCATTAAGTGGCTGTGACACAACTTCTGCGCTTTTTAAAAAGGGAAAAAAATCATTTTTAAAAGTTTTTGAGAAGCTGACGAATTTGGATGAACTAGCTGCAACATTTGAGGAAGAAAATAGTTCGGACCAGAGATTATTAGAGAGTGGAACTCAAATCTTATTGGCAGTCTATAATGCTCCGAAATCTGTGAAAAGTCTCGATCATCTTCGTTATATGCATTACGTCAAGTCTACAAAACTTAATAAACCTGTGCAGCTTTCAATTCTTCCACCAACAAGTGCAGCTTCCCATCAACATTTCAAACGTGTATATTATCAAGTTCAAACTTGGTTAAGGCATGATTTGGAACCCCAGGTATGGGGGTTGGGTAATGCAAAACGATTTTCTGGAGCTTATCATGACATTTTTACCACCTGCTCCAGAAGATTTGCTAAATACAATTTTCTGCAACTGCAAGAGTGGTTGTGGTTCGCGATGCGGATGCAGGAAAGTGGGCTTGCAATGCTCTTTAGCTTGTGGCCAATGTAATGGGCAAGCTTGTCTCAATGTAGAACCATATCAGAGCGACATTAACGAAGATGAAACCTTTGACCCCGAAATCATGGAACAACTTGAGACAAATGTCGTTGAAGACGATAATGAAGACCAGTTTGAAAATTACCAGCAGCCGAAAGACGACGATGAGGAAAAAGAAGATTAAAAACATAAATTATAGTTTTTGTACCCTTTATTCCATTTTTTTACTTTTAATAAAAATAAATGTATTGAATAGTATTTTTTAATAAAACGATTAATTCATTATTTGTTTTTTTTTCATCATGTAAG
Organism: Maratus speculifer; assembly: GCA_964019185.1. Lineage (NCBI taxonomy): Eukaryota > Metazoa > Arthropoda > Arachnida > Araneae > Salticidae > Maratus > Maratus speculifer. Next base: position 233,969,654 of record OZ025292.1, read on the forward strand.
AAGTTATTAATATTATATTAATTAGGTTAAAATTCAAATATAATTCCTATATTTTCATTAAAAATTCTGCAATTACATGGACAGGTAAGTGTTGTTAAATAAGTTAATACTGAATAAAAAGTGGATAGGTTAGGGAAAAAAATTATATATGGCGCGTTTTCGACCGGAGGCACCGTTTGACCTGAAGTGATGCTGTGACCGCGCGCTCTCCGCCCTCTATCTCGAAAACGGTTCGACGTATGAAAAATGTTTTCAAACAAAATTTGTAGAGAATTTTGTATTCTACAATATTGATAATAAATACAAATAGCAAAAAACCTATAGGAAATGAGATATTTACAAAAAAAGCGCAAAAAACCCGATTTTTGTGACCTTTGACCTTGGAATTTAATAGTTGCGTACACCCTACCATATGTAGGTTTTGAGACAACTTTTAGGGTGTCAATATACAAGTATTTACAGACTTACAGCTTGGTATCTCGAATTCCGAGGTGAACTTACTATAATGACTGGACTATTCGCTCTCATTCCATAAAACAATTGCAGAATCAGTGGGACTACTCAGATAAGGTATTGGCCCAGCGGTATCTTTATATCTTCTCCTCATCAATCCATTCACAAGAGCTTTTCTTACCGGCCATTTTTCCTTTAGAACATACCTCTTTAAATCCAAAAAATACCTTTCTTCTCTATGTGAGTGCAGTGAAGTTGCCGATTCCTCTTGTTATTTCGATAATTGCCCTTTAACAACGCTCGCATATTTGCCGTCCACCTGTTCTTCAAAGGATTGACTAACAAATATTTTTTGTACCCAACTTAGCTCTCAAAGATTAAAAACGTCTTCAACTTCTTATGTGACCTTTCAGTTTTACTTCATCATAGAGACAAGGGCTTGGAATCCCCGTTATTCAGTACCCACCGTCAGGTCGCAGTAGATTTACTAATATTGTCTTACTTAATGTCTTTATTGTCATATTACAAATCTGCGAGTGTAACATTTACTTATTTCTTAATCATACCATTCTAACCTCTGTCGCGTATTTCCGCCGTCTAAATTTCGGCTGAAATTTGTATTTTTTTTTTTTTTTTTTTTTTTTTAACATTTTAATAAAGGTCACTGGCAGAGACATTGATGCTCTACAGACCAATCTGAACAGTCTCTCTTAAGCAGTTAAAGTCCATTTAAAAATGTTATGGTATATTTAGAAGAGGTATGGAATTTGTTTTATTCGCTCCTGTAGTAAACCAAGTCGTTTAGTAGACACCATATATAAGAATGTATATTAAAACATGTTAGGTTCAGTGTGGGACCCTCGTGCCAACCTTCTAAATAAAATTTCTTTATTTTGGAATTGAACTTGGTTTACTACGTTTGTTAATCCCTCAAATATTCTTTGCAGTGCATAATATTATATAAATGACTGATTGAAGTTTTGACAGTCAGTGTAACTTACCGCTTAGATTTTAGTGAGTTCAATCCTTCGATTAAATTTTCGAAAAGATGCCTAGATTAAGTGATTCAACTTTCAAATTAATTATGTGTAACATGAAACATTTTGAGCACATTAGCAATTAAAATCATTCTGACTCTTTTTTTTTTTAATTGAATTTTATTTCTAAAAATTACTGATAAACCTATATTGCTTAATTAGGTTAAAAAAAAGCAATTGTGTTTGACAAATTCTAACAATATACAATATTTACTAATAATGAATAGGTTGTAAACAAGAACCTAATTAAATAATAAATTTATTTATTTTAAATATATAGCTATTTAGTCAATTTCACATTACATAGTTTTAGCTAAATAAATTTGTTTATTCATGTAATAATACTAGTTGAAGAAAAAATGTATATTTGTTCCTATTCTTTGTGAAAATTTATAAATTAAAAAAATATTTTTGGAGCAATTTTTGTTTCATGAAAAATATCATACATTAGATTCTAAAAGCAATTAAAGTATATTGAACAAAAATAATGTAGAAAATCTGTTGGGTTAAATTGAATAAGAATCATGATTGAATAAAAAATTGAATAAAAAGTACATGGTCACCACAAATATCTTGATAATAAAAATAATATAATTGAATTACAGCAAATCATTGAAAATAAGGGAAACATGAACAGTCTTATTTTGAAAGAAAAAGTCACTAATTTTTTGACAAAAAAATCTAAATTAAAGCTAATTATTGAATTATAAAGAAAACAAAAATAACTTATTTTGAAAAGAAAATATTTTTTTCTGTTTAAAGACATAAGCATAAAGAAATTAATTTTTAAGATACACATACACACATCAATTACGTCTGCATTGAACAATTAAAGCTATATACAAATATTATGTAGATAAACAAACAATGTAAAATGTGTGTAAAATATTTGCATACATCTTAAATTTATATTTCTTTTTAACATTTTAAGAAATAGTATATAGATGTCTTAACGGTATATATGTCATTGAAAAAAGTGGGAAATTAGAATTGGTAAAAGTGACAGCACACATTTTGGGAGTGAAATGAATACGCTGATAAATTACTACTAACTTTTAGCTCACAGGCTAATATAGTTTGAGAGCTTATGTGCCCGTCCGTTCTGTATGTTCGTTCGTGCGTAACGCGATAACTCGTGATAAAAATATCCGATCCACTTGAAATTTTGTATGTAGGTATATCCTGACAAGGCGCTTCCCTGATTAGTTTTTGGAGTTCATTTGATATGTATAAGAGGGGGGAACGGGGGGCTCATGCCCCTCCCCTTAGTTGATATAAATGGGATTTTCATGCAGAATTAAGTTTTCGTTCAAAATTTAGATTAAGATCATTCTGATGAAGCGATTCCGTGACTGTTATTAGGTGTTCATTGAATAAGTATAAATAGGGGGAACAGGGGTTCTAATGCCCCCCCCCCTTAATTTATATAAATGGGTTTTTCAAGTAGAATTTTCAGATTTCGTTCAAACCTCTGAATAGTTTTGGAAGTTTAATGGTTAAGTATAAAAGAGGGGGATAACTCCTTTTAAATTATATAAATGCTAAATGGGTTTTTATTAAGAATTATCTCATTTGCTCTGAATTTTGGATATAGATTTTTTATATGATAAAGCATGTCTTTGATAGTATAGGAGGTTCAATGATTAAGTATAAAGAAGAGGAAAAGGGAGAGCTGTTTCCCCTGCTTAATATTTTTTTCGAACGGAATTAACCCTTGAAAATATAAGGTTTTAATGTACAATTAGTATGCGTAGCCTGTGAGCTCAATGCCATCAGTTTAACTGGGCAATGTTCTTTTTATTAAACATTGATTTTAATTTAGGATGAACTTATAAAAATAAAATTTATGCATTTAACATAAAATTAAAAATTATATGTACAATCGTTAAAAAAAAATTAGAAAATATATTATAATTCATACATGTAAAATACATCCATTTTAAAATGAAATTATAAATATATATTACAATATGCACAATTAATTAAATTGAGGCACGTTTGATTATTTAGTTTATTTTGTGCCTTTAAAGTTACATTTGTACGCAAAATAAATTGACAGATAACTTATATTAAAAAATTAAATATTGTTGGAATAGAAAAATTCTCCAAATCAAATTTAAAAATTTGGAAAGACTTTGTTTTAAAAACTTTGTTCATTTGAATAGTTATAATAATAAATTTCACATAAATCTGATGCACAAGTGATACGTTAATCGAATTTTAATAGTATATTGAAGAATGACTGGCGCTTTCCTGTCTTACAGTTAAATTTCTTTAAATACTACAATGACAAACATTAATTATAATTCTAAAAAAAATTCCTTAAATGAAATTTAAAAATTTGTAAATATTTTGTTTAAAAAATTTGCCTATTGTTGCATAAAAGTTGTCTAAAAGTTGCCTATTTTGGATAAAAAAAGTTGCCTATAATAGCTAGTAATAAATTTTACATGAATCTGATTTCTATATGTTGTACGTTAATTGGCTTTTAATAGTACGAGGTGGAACCCGTCGAAATTCGACGAAAGAAAATTTTTAGAAGGAACTGCTTCACTGATTTATAATAAATCTAAAAAATCACTTACAGTAAAAAATGCATCTTATGTTGATCAGTCTAACTCTAAAACAAATATTATTTTAAGCTAAGATTTGGAAAAACTTTAATCGCATATAAAATCTGCAAAATATAATAAAGATCAGCTATTATGATGAATACATCAATTGAGACTCTTACGTTTGGTATAAATGCGAATGAAAAAAACAAAATTTATTCCAAATTGACACGATCATAGAATTTCACGCGAAATTAAAATCCGTCATAATTTTCATCCTCTAAAAATTTAAACACGTGCTTCTGATATCCGTATTCACCATGTTTTAAAAAATGTTATTTTAATTTGATCATTTTAAAATCACTTTTACTCAAAACTATGCGGATTAAGACAGCTATAAAGAAATATAAAGCTGCTCACCGAGCCCATGAGGGGTCTATACAACAACAACTCAAAACTTGAAGTTATTTAACTGATGAATAAAAACGAAATAAAACCGAAGTAACGGAATTTTATAATGCATGTATTTTTTGCAAAATATATGCATTTTAATTTCTATTTTTTTCTTTTTTTCAATTCTAAGAGCAAATGGAGTGATTCTGTTGCCACAATTGCAAAATAGGCAATAAAAACTATAAAAAATTAAAATCTCAAAAACAAATTGAGATACAGCTTCCAAACAAAGTGCATTTAAAAGTACATTTTTTTTCTCTATACGATGGCATAAAAAATCGAAAATATGCTATGTTTAAAAGTATGAAATTAGCAGTAGCGAAAAATGCAAAACTAAAATTGCATGGGACTGTGTTGCCATTCGCAAAATGACGTATGCGTTACGCACAGATACGTTTGGCCTTTATAATATAGATATTGAAGAATATCTAGAGATGTATTGGCTTACAGTTAAATATATTTAAATACCACGATAAAAATATAATGTACTACAATTTTCTAAAAAAGTGCCCCCAATGATATTTTAAATCTTATAGAGAATTTGTTTTAAAAACGGTTGCGTATTTAAATAACTATAATAAAAAATTTTACATGAATCTGATTTCTACATGTTGTACGTTAATTGGTTTTTATAATATTACATTGAAAAATTCCTGTTGATTTCCTTACTTATAGTTAAATTTCTTTAAATCTCAGAATAAAAGGATAATGATTAAGTATAATTCTAAGAAAAAAGTAAAATAATTGCATTTAAATTGAATAAAATATATATATTCAGAAATCGTTCTATTTGCCTATAAAAGTTTTTACTTTCCCTTAGAAACGACTGTAATTTTACCCACTTATTAACCCGTCAGTTGTCGCGTGTCGGTCTTTTCGCCGCCCGTATAACTTATCTTCTCCTAACTTGTATCAGATTACAAATACAACGGAAATCTACCATGTAGCTGACTTTGAAGATTTCTCGAACACCTTAGTGAAGTAACAGGACACCTCTGTTTTTCTTTCAGGAACATTTTTAGAAACAAAGTTGAAATTGGCGAAAAAGTCTACGTAACAACCACTAATGTTAGTTCATTTTTACTTTTTCGAATTATTCCATATCTCATGAATAAAATGCATAATTGAAGAAAACTGCAAATTTATATATTCATTGAAATGTTATCTTCATATATTAGGTGAAAAATATTTCTTATTTTACATATTTGGTATGCGGGGGGCCAGCGGCGAAAAGACCGAGCGCGACTAATGACGTTGTGGAAAAAGTCGCGACTACTCGCGGGTTAAGAAAAACAGGGCAAAATCGATAATTCTTTTTTGCTTCAAATCTCTAAGCTGATTATAGAAAAGATTGTTTTAAAAGAGCTTAGTACATAAGTGTAATTCATCTGCTCCCCATTCTGAAATACACGAGAATAAATCAATAAAGATTTAAATACCTGTGGGATACGTAACACGCTTCCAAATTATAAAGGTATGTTTCTCTAAAATTGCATTTTGTAATTCAAATATCATGTACTCCATTAAAAAAAGTTTTGTCTTTAAAAAATATATGTTAATAAATGTCAGTAGATGGTTTGATTTGTGAATTTTCTCAAATCTGATTGTAAATCAATTTTTTGTAAAGTGGGCTGAAGCATCGCACCTGTGTTGCGTTTACCTTATAATAATGAAATGCTTATATCAGAAATGTCTGTAAATATACTTTAGTATAGTTTTAAGAGAAATTGTAATGTTAAGTCCTATGCGACGATTTTTGGCTACTAGTATTTTCAAAAGAAAAATTGTGACTCAGTATTTAAGTGCTCGATTAAGTAAAATCCCTCTCAGCTTGGCCTACAGGCGGAGGTAGATTTTGAAGTTACGTGCTCATTTCGACAGCAAAAAATAAAATATAATTAGAGATAAAACCCTGTTTAACAACTTTCGTTGACCACGTTTGATGAACTTTAAAATTTATTTTTCTGTAAGAGCTGCTTTTGTCAGAATAATCTTAAGCAATCTTCGGCACAAATGCTCATTTTAAATGCAGCATTTTTTTAAATATATTCAGACATTATGAAAAAATTTGACCAATAAGGCACATTATACAGTTCCTAAATAAGAGAAACTGTCAGTTGAATGCATTAGAGAGCAAAATTGAATTTATATATAAGTTCATACATTATATATAATACATCCTCAGTTCTTCAATCCTGATCGAATCGGGGAATTTTGTTCGAATTGCCCACTTTCACTTTTAAAAAAATATATATATTCTGCCTTTATCAAAAACCTGGACATTATACAGTCCCTAAATAAAGGAACCTGTAAACTGAAAGCATTTGAGGGCAAAAATAGTTTTAAAATTGACTCAGAATGTAAGCAATTTGTTATTTGAATACTTCTTCAATTTTTCAATCATGATCGCTTCAAGAAACTGTGTTCACAATGCCATTTTGATGTCATTCTTTAAATATATTCTACTTTTATCACAAAACTCACCAATACAATACATAGTATAGTTTCTAAATAAGAGAACCTGCCAATTGGATGAATTTGAGAGCAAAATAAATGGGAATATAAGCAGTTTTGAATTTAGATTTTTTCTACAACTCCCATTATTGTTTAATTTCTTTTTGATATAAGATTTGGTCCTATGAAAAACTTGTCAGTATAAAAGTTGTGGATATTATTGAGAAGATGTATGATAAATTTAATAAGATTTGATATCTTAAGAATTCTCGAAGTTATGGTTTTTTTTCTTCTTTCACCGCCCTTTATGTTTTGGTTTTTAAATTTTTTTCTGCAATAAGAGTTGTTCCTATCAAAAACCTGTCAATGCAAAAGTTTTAGATAATGTTAAGAGCATTTATAAAAAAATTAGTTGGATTTGTTATCTTGAGAATTGACATAGTTATGAATTTTTAACTCCCGAAAACCCTATTTTTGCGCCCATGAGCCCATTTTTAATTTTATCAAAAATCTGTTATACAGAAACTTTTGGCCTATTTTTGTAGAAGTAATATAAACTTTCAAACTGATTCGATAACTATTTTAATAAAGAAGTTGTGGATTTTTTGTTTTGTTTTGTTTTCACAAAACCCCTCCACATTTCTACCCCTTTGGTCCGATTTTGCCCATTAACAAATTCGACCGGATTTTATGAACCTTGATTTTATGTATCAGTTTGGAGGAGATCTGAGCAGAATTAAAAAAGTTATCGTGTCCTTAAAAATGTGATATATATATATATATATATAAACTTTTATATTAACAGTAGTTTTGGGGTCAGGGGTCGTGATCGGTATAGGTCTGCAAAACATTTTCAGAAATTCCAACATAGGAGCGTTCGCAAAAGGTAGTATTTCATACGAAATCTACCTAATATGTTTTGTATTTAAAAGAAGTATATATAGGTTAACAAATCTCAGTACATAGTTTGATTTGTTATTTGACTTGGTAAATTTTATGAAATATGATAGTAAATCAACTTGGTGAAAAATGGACTGAAATATCGCACTTATGTTGCATTTAGAAGAAATGCTTTTTAATGAAATGCTTATATCAGAAATATTTGTAAAAAAAATCTTAGTTCCATGTGAACTTGTTATCTAAGTCACATGCTACGAATTTTGGCAACCAGTATTTAAAACGAAAAAATGTGACTTACTACTTAAGTACTCAATTAAAAAATATATTTTGTATTTAAAAAATACATGTTAATAAATATCAGTGCAAGGTTTTTTTTTTTTTATATTTGATTTGGTAATTTTTTTGTAGTCTGATAGTAGATCATTTTTGTGCAGAATGGTCTGAAACATTACACCTGTGTTGCCTTTTGCTTATTAATGAAATACTTATATCAGAAATATCTGTAAATAAACTTTAGTTTAATTCCTAGAGAAATGGTAGCGTAAATCCTATGCTACTATTTTTAGCTACCAGTATTTTTTATAACGGAAAATTGTGACATAGTACTTTAGTACTCCATTAAAAATAGGTTTTGTTTTAAAAAAAATTCTATGCTAATAAATCTCAGTAGATGGTTTAATTTTTATTTGATTTGGTAAATTTTATTAAATCTGATAGTAAATTGATTTTGCGCAAAATGGGCTGAATCATCGCTCTTTTGTTTCATTTATCGGAAATGCTTATCAATAAAATGCTTATATCATAAATATCTGTAGATAAACCATAGTCTAGTTATATGAGAAATTGTAATGTAAGTCATATGCAACGATTTTTGGCTACCGAAATTTAAAATGGAAAATCATGATTTATTTTATAGACGATATCTCATTAAGAGGCCATTCAGTCAGTCAAAAAAGACCGGTATGATGATGTTATGTCTATAAGGGTATATATATTATTATATGTTATTAACGTATTATTATAACGTATATATATTATTTTCAAGTATCTTCCTCAAATTTTAATATTTTTTATTATCTTTTTTAGTATAGGGTAGCTGATGACGATCTGCAACTTTGATAGTTTTTTCTTTTTCGATTTTGGTTATATATTATTTCATATTATGATAGTTTCAATTTCAGAACTGGTTCCAACCGGTACCAAAAGTTAAAAAATGTTATTTTTCATAAAAAAAGCTCAGTTGTAGATCGTCCTCAGCTGTCCTATGCATAGTAAAAAAAAAAAAAAAATTAAAATATTAAAATTTGAGCGAAATATTTAAAAATAACACCCCCCATAGTCTTAATTTTAGCATCCGGGTCTTTTTGAGTGCCTAGAGTATGCTCTCAAAAGAATGAGACGAGTAAACATTTCGAAAATAATAACGTTCTACAAGCATAGCATTTATCAACTATGTGACTTACACAACAAAAACCCATGGAATTAGCCATTAATATTAGGGGAGATCGGGGTTAGTTGGCCATAGGGGTAGGTTGGCCAATTTGATTTAATTTTAAAACCAGTCACCAGATGTCGCCACAACTCCAGAAATATGTTATAAAACCTGTTCCCCTACCCTTCCAGGAGTTTCAGTTGTCTTAACAAAAGCAAACTGAGAACAACGATAATTTTTCACTTTCGTCGATCTCGAAGTAAATTTTCGTTAGTGTGCATAAAGCTTTAATGCTCTCAAGAGATACTTCACAAGAACAACAGTGAGTAATATTTTGAAAGCTCAATTTATAATGATTATTTTGATGTAACAATAAATATTAAATGTTGTTAAGATATGTGTAGAATAGCAAAAGTATTTCAAACATGGCGAGGGGTCAAGTTGGCCCACTTACGTTGGAGCACGTTGGCCCGTTCAAAACATATGTTAATTCAGCCTGTGGTGATTGGGTGACAACTAATAGACGCCATATATTCCATTAATTGTAAAAACTGCCCTTTCCAATACAATAAATCCGGTTAACACAACATCAGGTTTTCAGGAAACTGGAATATGCCCTTTAAGTAGGAATGTTTTTACTAACTCTGATTTCATTCCTTCGTATGTGATAGACCAGAGCCTTCAAGCACGCACGATTAAGCAATTAGAGAAGATACTAATGAAATCCGGGTAATTATTGGGTAGGCTTATTTCCATATATGTGCTACCGCATCTTCTCCTGCTCCATGCAAGATAACTCCAACACCTGATGATATGTGACCATTCGAAAAGGCACAGCCAAGGAAGATAAATGCTTCTAATAAAATGAAGAGAACTTCTGTAGTCCTCACAGACACCCCTGTCAAATTAGCTCTTGAACAACAACAAAACTCAACAGAAGAAAGAAATAGTACCAAAATTAAAAGTGATATTAAAAGAAGAAATCAGACCAAAAAACACAAAGGAAAGCAATCTGTAAAAAAGATTTTGTTTCCTTGTGATCCCTAACAGCCTGGATGTAGTGGTCTGAATCGTCAAAAGAGGAAGAAGAAATCTATTAAAGAAAGTGACGATGAAAAAGACGAAGACGATATCTGCATACGTTGTCTGAAGGAGTTTAATCAAAGTATGCCTAAGGAAGAATGAATCCAGTGCGTGAGTTGCAAACGTTGGGCACATGTGAAATGTGTTTGAAAAGAGGTTAATCGATTATATTTTGAATGCATTCCCTGCAATGATCCTTGTGATTTGTAAACTTAATTTGCAAATAATTTTTCTTTATACAAAAGTTTATTTATACAAAGTCTTTATATAAAAGTTTTAAAGTTCCTAAATAGTTCTAATAGTGAACTATTATGAATTTTATTTAACTTCTAAATGAACATAAAAAAGAGCATTGCAGGCCAACATGTCCCACTCAATGGGCCAACCTACCCCATGCACGGGATAAGTTGACCCACATGACATCACACCGTAAATAAATTCACAAAGTTCTTAAAATTTCAGATTAACTAAAAATAAGCATTTTCCACACTTGTTAAATGTACTAGGTATTGTAAAAAAATACTAAATTTGAAAATAAACAAAATTTAGGTATTAAAAAAAATGAAATAAAGAAAACTGGGTCAACAGGCCTCGGTCTCCCCTACTGAAATTTCGGTTTAGTTTAGAGATAATAAGAATGAAACACTGAAGCATTTTTTGACAATATTTTCCTTATTGATATGTGCAATCGATCAAAATTGAACAATTTAACTGCGTAGTTACAGAAAATAGGAGAAAAATCGAAATATTTCGGCAATTATTATGCTTTTTTTTTTTTTTTTTTTTTGCTTAGACAATCCTAATAATACTGTCTTAAAATCTTTTAACCAATAAGAAGGCGCTTAAATTAAAATGGATTTATCTTTATTCATTTTGAAAACATAATCAGAGGATATGTTTCGAGTAAAACTGGTCTCTTTAAATGGCCATTCGCAAAAAGTTTCAATTCAAAACAAGACCCTTCTCAAAATATTTCATCTTAAATCAAGATTCTTCAGAACACTTTTCGCCTAAAAATAGGACCCTTCACTAAATTCTTTGTCTTAAAAATAGGTCTTTTACAAAACTTTCCTATTATTATATTAATCGTTTCGCAAATGTAATCATTTAAAAATAAAGTCTGACCTGAAAGTTTTATATATACAAAGAAAATATTATTTTACATATATCTACTTAAAAATCTATTAATAAAAAGGATGTCACAATAATAATCATTTCAATTTAAAAAAATGGAAATAGAATAAACATATTTAAAATACAACCTCAGGACGGGTCTAGTAAAACGAAATTAATCTCTCATAAAATTTTCACATGTCCAGTTTCTTATAGAAAAAATCCTTATGGATTGAGATACTATATCGCATGTGATAAACAGCACCAAGAATGTAGAAAATTGAAGATAAAATTATATTCTATATATTTTTAGAACATGTATTGTTATTTATTTCCGGGAATATGATGATAAATTTTGCACACTTTGAGTAAAACTATGTTTTTAAAGAAGATTCAGATCACGCTAGTCTGTTTTTGAAAGAATTGCGTTAATTTAAGACAAATTATTTTAAGACTAAATATGCTTATTATTTCTAGAGAAATAGTTCTTCTAACAATTTCTAAGCCTAATATAATTTATGCCCTTCTAGATGTCGGTAAAAAAATGATGTCGATCGAAGACGTTCGTAATGTATGTCTTGATATTTGGCTGATCCGATGACGGGAAGATGAATTTTCCGATTTTTTTTTTTCGACATTTGCTATACGACTTTCCTTCATAACTAATTTTAAGTTTCTATGTCTGTCAGAAATACCCTACAGCATAAAGTAATTTCAGTTGATCTAGAATCTTGAAATTCGGCTTGAAAAAAGGACTTTCAGGAACAGCATATGAAAAGGAAAAAACATTCAAATATTCAAATATATTATAGTTATATATATTTGGGTGATTCTATGTAAATCGACTGTAATGATGAAACTAGAGGATATTTAAAGAATTTCAACAGAAAATCCTAATGATTTTTATAAACTCGTTGTTTAAAGATAGTTTTATTATATTAGTTCATAAAATGGAATATAAATTTATAATTATATATTGATTAATTACCTGTTTATTCATAATCTGGCTTTGCAAAATGGGACATTTGCGGTACATTTTTCTTTCTTTTGATTTATTTGAAAAAAAAAAAATCGCTGTTTCGACTACATAAGCGCTTAAAATAATTTTCTTTTGCTCATTTATATAACATATTTTTCTCAATAAATTATACTAGTCGGCGGTTTTAGCGATACAAATCTTTCATACACAACTTGAATAAGTTCGTTTTTGCAGTGCTATATAGCTACGTATAGATTCTGTGAAACGTAATACTTTGAAATAAGAAGTGGGACTAAAGATACATTTCTACCGTCTAAATAAAATCAATATATCAGAAAGATATATCTTTTATTTATGTACGATCTTTCAAGAGAGTGAACTTTTTCGACTCTCAGGTTACTATGAAATAGTCTATTTTATAGAAAATCCAATGGCTTATTTTAGATAAAGTTGCGTTTTGCACAGAATTTTGGATATTGCTTTAGAAAGTAATACTTCGAAATTTTTAAGATGAAGAATCTGAAATATAGAAAGAAAATAGGGATGATTTGATACTCTTAGAAATATTTTAAAATTTTACAGTTCATATTTTAAACTGTTAGTGCACTACAACATTTCATGTTGAATATGTTGAGTTTTGATCTGTTGCTAGAGTGGAAAAAAAAGACGAAAATGTTTAGACAGATCTTTCTACATCTAGGAAAATATAATATAACAACACACGAAAATGTACAATAATAATTTCTTATTTACTGATCTTAAGGAAAAATCTTCTCTATCCTTAGAAAATACATGAACAATTATATTTTCAACACATAGTTCTTTTTGACTGAACAATTTCAATTTGAAAAATATTTATTCTGGTGTTAGAATAGTAAATAAAGTAAGCTATTTTAAGCAAGTAAAATAGCAATAAAATAGCTCTTCAAATAAGTACATAGAAAAAGTAAGGAAAAGGGGCGGTGTTGTCTGGCTAATACGCAATGGTTAATTTATAAAAAAAAAACACTGAGCTTATTTCAGATAAAGTTGCGCTTTAAACAGAATTTTCGAAATTGCTTTAGAAATAATACTTCGACATTTTTAAGATGAAGAATCTGAAATATATAAAGAAAATAAAGATGATTTGATAGTCTTAGAAGTATTACAAAGCTTTACAATCCATATTTTCAACTCTGAGTCTACTACAACATTTCATATTGAGTGTGTTGAGTTTTGACCTGTTGTTAGAGTGGAAATAAACACACATGTTTCTTTATCCTAGAAAATGTAATATGACAACACATGAAAATGCACAATAACATCTCTTAATTTGCATACAAATTCGGAAAAATCTTGTTTACCATTAGGAAACGCATAAGCTTATCTTTTTTCGAGACTTAATTCTTTAATCTCAACATTTTCGAACTGAAAAATATCGATTTCGATGGCAAAATAAACTATTTGAAGCAAGTAAAAATGTTCTAAAAAATTTAGCACATCATATATATACGTATTTATCGATAGAAAGAACCTTTTTTTTCACATCTGCAATAAACAGATAACGACAGAATAATAATAAAAAAAAAAAGTTAAAACAACACTTTATTTCTTATTTCAAACTCGTTTCGGTAGAAATAGCATACTATCATCAGTTCAACATACGTTTCCATGCTATGAATACCGAAACTAGTCTGCAAAAAATATTTTCGGTACTTTAAACATTTGTTTATACATAATTAAAATGTACTGTACAAAGTAATTTCTCATTGTAAGATAATGACATACTTCACAAAATTACTACAAATTTCCAAATATAAAAATTGCAAAGTATACTAGTTTACTACTATAAGAAATCTATTCTTCAAATTCTGCAGAATTTTTCAATAAGAAAAATTATGAAGTTCATTTTAGCAACAAAGATAAAAATGGGTTCAAATGACAAATAACATTTTGAAAAGCAAATGGACTCTGTACTGCCTTCCTTTTGAGAATTCTATGAACAATTTATCTTATTATTATTATTATTATTATTATTATTATTATTATTATTATTATTATTATTATTATTATTATTATTGTTGTTGTTGTTGTTGTTGTTGTAGTTGTTGTTGTTGTTATTATTGTTATTATTAGTATTATACCGCAGACCAGCCCCCTGTTTGTCGGGCAATATGCCTTGCTTAACGGGTTTTTTACCTGTCTGCGGGGCAGAAGCTGCTTGCCAATTTATATTAATCGATAAATTGGGCAACGTGAGAAATTAATATAGTAGTATTTTTAATTCGACTTTATGAGTAATCTTGACATTTGGCTAAGTTGCAAATATGCCAGCCGGTGAAAAAAGATTAAAAATAGCGTTTAAAAATACTTTTTTCCCTTTTGCTAGAACTTATTATCGAAAAGGATTATTTGTGCTTTTTATGGCACATTTATCAGTTTGTTCAATCATGATTATAGGTTCTTTAATGGCGCACATGTCACAGACACACCATGTTGGCGCCGTAAAAGCAAAATATCAATTTTTTGCCTCATATAGTAACACCGAATATTTTGTTTTAAAAATTTGTTAAAAAAAGAAACAAAAGTAGAAGCAATACGTAAACAGTTATAAATAATAAACGCAATAATAAACATAAATATCACAATAAATAGTGACTATTACATTTTATGATAATATTTAAAAAAATATTTTCGCCAAATTGGCAGGGAAAAAATATCGCATCAATGATATGATATCTGTGCCTTTTCAATGCTATCAATTCTTAAGTGGTTTTGTACCTTTTGAATACAGTGAAACTCAGCAAAAACTTTCAAGGTTTGAGTCTATGTATCTTCAAAATTGTTTTAAGTATAAACAGGAAATATTGACTAATTATACAAAAACTTTTAATTTATTTTTTAATTTATTAATATTATAAAATTACTATCCTTTTTCAGAATTTATAGATTGGTGAAATAAAATGTAAAAAGAAAACTCATTTTTTTTTTACTCTAGTGATTGCTCGGATATCTTGAAAACGGTAGGATGGCTGTAAAATTTGGAGTAGATTGTAAGCAAGTGAAAAATGGCCTTACATTTTTTTCCTCAATATATTTTGAAATGGTTAATAATATGTAAATATGTGAATGAACAAATAGCATTTATTATTTTAGCTAGTTTAACTTTTCCTCGTTCCATAGCTTACGATTTGCTATGAAAGACGGATATACAGACAAAGTAGTGATTTTATAATGTTTCTTTTTAACTTTTAAGTAAAAAAACCAAAAAAAGAAAAAAAAGATCAGAAAAGTTTGTCTTTTTTTACCCCACAGAAAATTCTCTTTTGAAAAATATTGTTGGAAAACTCGATTTTTACATGCTGGCTACGGTATATGTAGATTAGAGTAAAAAAAATATCTTCCTTACTTTTTGCACGATAACGCGCTTTCTTGGTACATATTCCCTAGATTATTATTATTATTATTATTTATATACATTTTTTAAAATCAAAGAGTCATTCAATATCTTAAAATTTTCTAAATTCCATATCTATTGCAAAAACTGTGTTTATATAATTCGATTCAGAAAATAATAAAGTGTTTCTGTACTAACATTAAATAACAATTTTCTACTTAATGCTACCAGAACACTTAAATCTATTCTTCTATTATAGCAGAATAATACCTTAAAGCATTAATTAAACGTCTGACTAACATTCAGCGGAACGATTATAGTTAAATGAAAATTAAAAATTAATTCCTTATCTCCCAATTCCAAACTTAGGCTGCTGCAAAACTTTAAACTGTTCCGAGAGTTCCATTCTGCATCCATTTGTTATGTTCTTAGAAGCTACGTCTTCTGCACTTGTTTGTTAGCTATCTATGAATTTCGCATTCAAAATTTTCATGCTCCAAATATTGAATGCCGTGAATAAAGTTTAATAGTAATATATTGTAATACTATAGGTAAATGTCTTTTATTAAAATATTTTTCATAATATGTATAATATATAATATATATATATATATATATATATATATATATATATATATATATATATATATATATATATATATATATATATATATATATATATATATTCATATTATAAAATGCAAGTTCAAAATCTCAAGGACAGAGTGCATGTCTAAAAAGTAAACAATTAACGATCACCAATTAAAAAGCTATAAACAAGATACAGGCAAGAGAAAACAGTCCATTTTCTTCAGAGGGAGGACAGACGAGACTTAATCCCAACCCCTCTTTAAAATAATATAATTGTTTCAGGTCCTTGAACGCCTACCAAACTATATAAACCATATATATATATATATATATATATGTATATATATATATATATATATATATATATATGTGTGTGTGTATATATATATATATATATATATATATATATGGATGATTCTCAAAATAGGGGACTATTTCAAAAATAAAATCTTAAAAAAATTACTGTAAGCAAAATTTCTGAAAAAAATAGGTGTTGTTAATATAGTATTAGGTATACTTTCCATGTAGTCAGCAGAGCTAACTATTTAAAAATTAACTTAAAAAAATAATTAGTATTTTTTGAGCCATGCTAATGAAAAAACAAATTGCATGGAATAAATATATTATGAAATTTTTATTTTCTTCCTGTTTAAATATTTTTTTCTTTATTTATTAGCCTTCCTTTTCAGCAAATGGTTTCAATTTTTACATATATACATATAAGGAGAATAAAAACATTACCAAAGAGCAAACTTTGTTACATGAGCAACATTCTGACACTAACAATGTAAGAAGCTGTCAGTGATTTTCCTACAGATTTAATGCATATTTTTGGGATAATAAATGTAATGCCTAAATTTATACGTAAAATTAAACTTTATAAAGGATACAATATAAGCACTGGTTATATTTACGCACATAAAAGTCTTTAGCATGGACAGAAAAACCATGCTAATGACACTGATATCTGTCCATGCTAATGACAAATTTTAATTTAAATAAGATTATGAGCCATAATATAATCACAATGCAATAGTCCTTTCTGGGGCTTTTTAAAATACAAGAGTTTTATGCAAATAAATAAAATCAATATTTTAACTATAAAATAAACATGAAAATTATTATCCATTCTAATGACATACAATTGATGTACGCCCCTAATATTCAACTTCTATTCTGAAAATACAATACATGCTTCTATTTTCAGGCTGGGATAAAATGGCTACTTGTTGCCATGGAGAAACTTTATATTTTCAAACTATTGTCGTATGTGGAAATGAAATTTTGATTAATAACCAGCTGTTATAGTATGACCTTGTTTTGAAAATCGAATATGGAGGAGAAACTTTAATTCTTTTTTTATATACTATAATTTTATTTTTAAAAAGAAATTTATTGGATAAATCCTCTCCTTGATTAATATAAAGAAAGAATGACATTTGTTTATTTTATAAACATGATATTAACTCTTGAAAAATGCTAGTATACACAAGGCACAGCTGCTGTGGGCATCCATGCTAATGACATTTTGAATCTTTATTCTGTTATTTTAAGGTGTTTTTAACTACAAAGTGAGTAATTCTTGAGTGCAAATAATGAATAATATTAAGAAAAATATATATAAATATAAAAACATAACAGAAAACCTCTCAATTTTTTTTGTATGCCGAAAGACATAAATTGTCCCCTATTTTGAGAATCACCCATATATATATATATATATATATATATATATATATATATATATATATATAAATCATACAGAAAAATGATATAGATACAAATAATAAATTATATACATGTTTTTTAAACTATTTGAAACTACAATCGAGGAACTTTTTTTTAACAATTTTTATTTGAAATGCAATATTTAAAAATTATTTAAATTTCATATAAATTAAAAAAACTGTTTTTACATATTTCAATTCTGAAAATAATAATATTTTTTGTACTTGTAGAATTTTTATATCTGTTCTATTATTATAGCAGAATAATATCTTTAAACATAGCTTAAATGTCTAACTAACACTTAGCGGAACGGATGCAGTTAACTGAAAATTAATAATTAATTCCTTATCTCCATGTTTCAAACTTTTGCTCCAGCAGAATTTTTGAATTTCGCATTCAAAAGAAATATCCTCCAAATATTGAATGCTTTAAGCAAAATTTAATACGTAAATGCAGCCGAATACACAAGTGGCTTAGTGGGCAGTTGCTTTCGCTTTATGGTTTTACCAGAAAATATTCCTTCATATTTTCTGCCTAGAAGAATTATTTGATGCATTAAATCTCTTTAGACAGCTGTTTAACATGTCGAAGGAAATTTTGTAATTCATAAATGTATTCAAAGCGAGTATAGATATATAATAAATTTTGCTTGATCGATGATTTCGCTTGTTATATCGGAAAACTGTTACACAGCATCACATAAATGTATTTGTGTGTATAAATCAATATTAATGTTCTGATGTATCAAATTCTTAATGCAGCAATGTGACAACAATATTTTATGTTTTTATCTTCTCTGACAGGGATTTAACATTCATAGAAACTATATAAAATTGACGGAAAATAGCAGCATTTTACAGGCTACTTTAATTTAATTTTATTTAATGTTCGTATATGGAGATAGAAGAGAAATGTTATTGTCTATATTTTGAAGTTTTACTATATTTTTTATAGTATGTAAGCATATAAATGCAATACTTTAAAAATATTTAATTTATATAGCTAAGAATATACAACTGCATTACGAAGCTCTAAATAAATAGCAATTAAAATTTTGAACTCTTTATGGAATCGCCTAGCAAGGGTCCCGAGAGCATAAGATTATATTCATATTTTTTAAAAGAATACCAAATGTTAGGCCACATGGTCGAAGTGTGAACGACTAAATGAAATGTTTGAGAATGAGGAAAATTTTGATTAAAGCAAAAAATATGCTTTTAAAGAAAGGTTTAAATGATGAAGTTATTGATTATCTTTTTAAGCGAAAAACAAACTGTAATTGTGAAAATACAATCAATAATGAAACAATACACTTAAATGGTGTTTATAAAACAAAGTCTAGTACTGTAGCTTCAAAAACATTTGTGAAACTCTTTACTGCGGCAAAAAAGTCTGTTTTTGATTCTAAGAAATAACCAAATACTGCTCTTAAGACATTCATGTCTAGAGATCCCTTAAGGAAACATACTGATCTGAAATCATTTCCAAAATAAGTTTTATCAACAAATAACTTTTCAAGAATTAATTTACAGAACAGAGTTAATTCCATATAGAATCAACATAGTACTTACGAATTGTCCAAGAATGGCTTCCAACCTCAAATTTGAGAAATCAAACTTCTACCAAATGAATATGTAAAAAGAGCTTCAGATGTATTGGTAAACTCTAAAGAGCGTGTCAGTATACCACAAATAAATGTATATGACGAAGAGATTAATTTATTCCCCTTATCTAGTTCTCCCAATGAAGAACTGGTGCTTCCCAAAATTTCCTTGTTCTTGAGTTGAAAAGAAATTCCTTGCTTATGTTATGATAACAGCTTACAAAAAATTTGCGAAGCTAAGGATACCTTTGATGACAAAGTACTTTTTTGTACAAATTATGTGCCCCAACATTATCTGTCCACATCATCATCTGAAACGAAGCATCATGCTTTCTGTGACATGCATGTTTCGAGACTTCGCCTGCACCATTGTTGTCCAAAGTGAGGTAAATTCTGCTCCGAGGTAGATTTTCGGTTATGCTCTTTTAATCATTTAGAAAAGAAAGAAAATCATCTGTTTCATCTCTCATCCCACATACTAGTCTACCATCCTGTTGTACGCATTGTTACTAGTTTCTAATTTTACAACTGTAAATCTACTGTACAAATCTGCTTCAGAAGAGGAGCAGAAAAAAAGTGCCTTCTAATGCTCAAATTATTACACTCGAGGTAATTGATTGTGATGCATTTTTGAAAGTTAAACTAGACGTTACACCAGAAAAAGTTATGATTCCAATGAGTTTTTTAAAGAACTGAAAATTTTTTTTAATTAATGAAATTAAAAATATGTATTTTTCTACAGTTTCTATTAATTCCTTTGTACATGATACAATTGATTTAAATAAGAACTATAGTAAAATAATTCATATTTTAGGATTTATTTTGAGATTTCTTAGTAATTGTAAAAAATAAAAAAAGAGGATCATTTAGACATCAAAGAGCTCAACAAAGCAGAGAGATTTTTATTAAAAAACATCCAACGAGAATTTTTTGACAAGGAAATAAAATCCTTGCAAAAATCAGGTGAGGTATATAATTGAAGTCAGATAAGAAACCTTCACCAATTTCTTGATAATGCAGTTCTTTTTAGAGTAAGAGGTACGTTAGCAAACAGCATCTTAAATTCCAACCAAAGATTTCCAATTTTACTATATGATAAAAGTAAACTTACTCAACTAATAGGAGAATACATTCATAAACGATAAATACATTTAGGCTCTAAAGCTTTACTTTTTATATTTAAGCAGAAATTTTTGGCTTTAAATTGTCGTAGAATACGCCGAAAATCAATTTATAATTGTTGCATATTTTATGTTTTAAATATTGTATAAAGTTTTTATATTTTCCTAATGTAATGTGTTTTAGAGATATTTTGAGTGTGCATTTGTAAAAAATAAACTAATTTCTATTTGATTGAATATGGAATGTGTTACCAAAGTAAATATTCACACAAAATGTGTATTGAGAGTGCATATATGCTATTATGAGTTATTTAAATGCCATTCATTTTGTTCAGAATGTTCGAGTTTTATTTTGATAAAATCAAGTTTCTTAATTTTTAAATACTTTTGGATAAAGAATTTCTGAGTTGTTTTTTGAGATAAAATATGAGAAGAGAGATAAATTCTTGCATCATTAAAAAAATTAAATTGAGTATTAGATGTCATGAGTGTACATCACTACAAAATGAATGCAAAATTGTAAGTGTTTGAAAAAAATATTAAAATAAATGATTTAGTGATTTTAAAGGAGGGCAATGTTGCTATTTGCATTTGGCCACTAGGTAGAATTGTAGAGTTCTTTCCAGGTTTTTGATGGAATCATCAGATTTGTGAAAGTGAAAACACAACGAGCGTTTTTTAACCCTTTCCAAAAAATCTGTTAGTAAAGTGAGAAATTACCGACTGACACCGGATTACACAAACTAATTTTTATATATTTTGAAAACGTTAATTTAAGTGTTTATTGTAAAAGCAAAATTTTTCTAAAGTATTATTAGTGCCGTTTGCATGTTTGGAATAAAAGTAGATATCCCAGAGCGGTCACAATGTGCCGGAAAGGGTTAAGAGACTAATTCTAAAATATGTTTATTACCCATTAAAAAGTAATTTTTATTTAAATCAATTTGCTACTTATTGTTTACTAGTATATGTTGTATTATTTTTTTTTAATTTTTTCATGTGTAATAATGTAATATAATTGTGGTTAAATGAAAATCATTCAACGGAGGCCGGTATGTTCAGTCTTATTTATGTTTTGTAAATTTGACAATGATTTTTATCGTCTGCGTTTGTTTACGAGTTCTGAGAATGTTTTTCCAAAGATTTTAGTCATGAGCGGCTTGAGTTGTGATTAAATTCAATGAATTACAGTCCAATGTGTTTTTAAGTATGTGTTTTTATGAGTTTATGAGTGTTTAATATTGCGTTATCCATACTCCAAATATTGAAAGCCTTAACACTAGAACGCCCGAAACTTTTACTGAACTTTTATAATAATATTACTCACCAGAATTTTTATTTTTAATTATTTAATTGATTTATTTAACATAAATCTGTATGGATTAAATTTAAATCATTTCAAGAAACATTTTCTGATTCGAGTTGAAATTTAACCACACGGTTGGAGTCGAATCGACTCCTTCCGGGCGTTCTAGTGTTAAACTAAGTTTAATAAGTAAATGCAGCCGAATATCCAAATGGCTCAGTGGACAGTTGCTTTCCTTTTATGGTTTTATCAGAAAATATTTCCTTCATATTTTTAGACTGGAAGAATTATTTGTTGCATTAAATCTCTTTAGACAACCGTTTAACATATCGAGGGAAATTATGGAATTCAAAAATGCACTGAATGGTAGTATAAAAATATAATAAATTTCTACTGATAGATGACTTCGCTTGCATACAGAGAAACAGAGAAACTGTTAAAAAATATCACAAAAATGTATTTGTGCGTATAAATAATATAATGTATGTATGAAATTCTTAATGCATTAATGCGTCAACAATAATTTATGGTTACATTAACGAAATGATGTAAAATGTATTTATAATGAACGATATTATATAAAACCCACAGGAAATTGCAATATTTTTCAGGGTAAATTCATATACTTTTATTAAATTTTCGTGTAACGATATTGGAAAAAATGTTATCATATATACATTGAAGTAATTGTAATTTCTTTTGATCTAGAAACATATAAATGCCATATTTTACAGATATTTCAATTCCACATCTATTGCCAAAACAGATTTTACATAATTCAATTCAGAAAATAGTAAACTGCTCCTCAACTAATATTAAATACTTACTTTGTACATAATACCAGTAAAAAGCTTAATTTTTTTCTATAATTATAGTAGAATAATATCTTTGCTTAAACATTCAACTAACGTTTATAGGAACGGTTACAGTTAACTGAAAATTAATAATTAATTCCTTATCTCCCAGTTCCAAACTTTCGCCGTTTCAGAAATTTTAAACAGTTTCCAGAGTTTTATTCTGCATCCATTTGTTATAATCATAGGAACTACATCTCTTGTACTTCTCTGTTAGATATCTATGAATTCCTCGTTTAAAAGCTTTATGCTCCAAATATTGAATGTCTCAAACTAAGTTTAATAGATAAATGAAGCCGAATACACAAACGGATCAGTGGGCAGTTGCTTTCGTTTTATAGTTTTATCAGAAAATATTTCCTTCATATTTTTAGACTGGAAGAATTATTTGTGTGATTAAATCTCTTTAGACAGACATTTAACGTATCGAAGGAAATTTTGTAATTCATAAAGATACTCAAATCTAGTATAGAAAGATAATAAATTTTGTTTGAAAGATTATTTCCCTTGCTATATCGGAAAACTGTTAAATAGTCCGATATAAATGTATTTGTGTGTATAAATCAGTATTAATGTTGTGATGGATCAAATTCTTAATGCAGCAATGTGTCAACAAAAACTTACGGTTTCTTCTTCTCTGAAAGCGATTTTACATTGAATGAAACTATATAAAATTCACGGAAAATAGCAATGCTTTACAGGTTACATACAATTAATTGAATTAAATGTTCAAGTATAGAGATTGAAGAGAAATTTTATAACATATATTTTGAAGTTTTATTGTATTTTTTAATGATTGGGAAGCATGTAACAAAATACCTTAGAAGTTTATCTACATATAAAGACTGTTGGATATTTACTAACTCTGACGATAAAGTTCGGTGAATGAATTCAGAAACGACCGGTCTGGCAGAAATGGGGTAACAAAATGCTGCACCTGCATAGAGGCAAATGTAGACCATCTTCACCCACTGTTGTTCAGTTAAGTGTCTTTTATGTTGTGTGTAAGACGTGCTTTACTAAGTGCTTGTTCAGTGTGGTGGTTCTTAACTGAAAACAGGAAAATGACCGAATAAAAGATCAGTTTAAAGTTTGTTTTAAGCTTTGCAAGACACCGAAAGAAATTCATGAGTTATGGGGCAAACTGAGCACCTACCATACTCGCCAGATCTCAATCCTCCAGACTTCTTCGTATTTTCAGACTCAAGCTGTCTTTGAAAGAGATTTTACCATATTGCTGGCATCCAATGAAACGTGACGAAGCTTTTGAACTTCATCCCAAAAGAAGACTTCTTGAGAATTTCCCAGGACATGTATAGCAGATCACGGCGGTGCATAGTTATAGGAGACGACTATTTTGAAGGATGGTATGGTAACTTTCGTTAATATTTCATCTACATTAATGCTACAGGACTATTCACCGAACTTTATTGTCAGAGGTAGTATATAGTGAGGAAGAAGGGAACGCATGTGATCATGGGGTGGATGAGAACATCTCAATATTTCAATATTTGTTATGCGCTTTATTAATTGAAAAAGATACTAAAAATATCAATACCTCTAAACATATCAAAGACACTGTTACAAGAGTTCTATTCTGCATCCATTTTTTATGATCTTAGAAGCTACGGCTCCCGCACTTTTCTGTTAGCTATCTATGAATATCGCATTCAAAAGCTTTATGCTCCAAATGTTGAATGCCTTACATTAACTTTAATAGGTAAATGCAGCCGAAAACACAAATGGCTCAGTGTGCAGTTGCTATCCTTTTAGGGATTTATCAGAAAATATTAATTCTTATTTTAAATAAAGTTAATAAAATACAAAAAAAAATTGAAGAATATTTGGCTATTTATCGTCTGTGCGTGGCTAAAATGAAAATGTACAAAAATTGATTTCGCTATCAGAGACTTCTGATTCGGAAAAGATTCAGAAAAACAATTGAAAGTTACAAGACACTAGAATAATATATGTTTAAAGGAGAACCAATTTGTCCCAAAGGGCGATTTGTAATTTAAAAAATCTTTGATTTTTTTCGATTTTGCACATTTTTTTCTATATTCATTAAACATTGATTTTATTTCCCTTCTAGGAATGTAATGAAAAAATATTGAATATTTTTGGAAATTGCGTCAAATTGAATAGTCCACAACAGTGAAATGATATTTTTTCATCAACTAATAATAAAATATCCCACCCTTTTTCTTAAAACATAATATATATATATATATATATATATATATATATATATATATATATATATATATATATATATATATATATAATAGAAATAAATGAGTAAGTTTCAAATAATAAGTTATATATTTTTTTTTTCAAAGAAAACTGTAATCTAGGAAAAATGTTTAATTGATTTTATTAGAAATGCAATACTTTAAAGTTATTTAAATTTCAATATGTATTGCAAAAACAATATTTATCTTTACATAATTCAATTGAGAAAAATAATAAACTGATCCTCAATTAATATTAAATATATATTTTGTACTTAATGCTAGTAAATCACTTAAATCTATTTTATTATTATAGTATAATAATATCTGTAAACATTGCTTAAACATGTAAATAAAATCAAGTGGACCGGTTTTAATTAAATGAAAATTAATAATTATTTCCTTATCTCCCAGTTCCAAACATTGGTTGCAGCAGAAATTTTAAACTCTTCTAAGAGTTCCATTCTGCATCCATTTGTTAATATATTAACAACTACGTTTCCCGCATTTGTTCGTTAGATATGTATGAAATTCGCATTCAAAAGCTTTATGCTCCAAATATTGAATGCCTTAAACAAAGTTTAATAGGTAAATGCAACCGAATACACAAATGGTTCAGTGGGCAGTTGCTTTCCTTTTATGGTTTTATCAGAAAATATTTCCTTCATACTTTTAGACTTTTAGAATTATTTGATGCATTAAATCTATTTAGACAGCCGTTTAACATATTCCGGAAAATTTTGTAATTCATAAATGTACTCGAAGCTAGTATATAAATATAATAAATTTCGTTTGATAGATGATTTTGCTGGCTATATCGGAAAACTGTTAAATAGTATCACATAAATGTATTTGTACGTAAAATAAATATTAATGTTGTTATACATAAAATTCTTAATGCTGCATTGCGTCACCAATAATTTATGGTTTTTCTTCTCTAGAAGGGGTGTTACATTGAAAAACCTATATAAAATTCACGAGAAATAGAAATATTTTATAGGATTTATTCATTTAATTTTATTAAATGTCCATGTATAGAGATTGGAGAGAAATTTTATCGTATACATTTTGAAGTTTTACTGTATTTTGCTGTCTTCTATATCTATTATATATATATGGTTATATAATGTCCATTTATCCATATATTCTTTAGTAATTTGGTAATCTGCCTTCTATTTCTCTTCAAACTTCAACTGTTTTAATAATATGATTGTAAAAATACTGGTTTCATTGGTTTGTTTAATGGTATTGTCAGAATAACTTTGGATGTTTTTATAAAAGTTATATATATATATATATATATATATATATATATATATAATACCATTAAAAGTAGACAAGATTCACCAATGGATTTTATCAATAAAACAATAAACCAAAACGAAGAATTAGAATTGAATTGAATTATAATAAAATAAAAAAATAGTGTATAAAGTATATATAGTAAATCTGAAAAAAAAAATAAAAATAAATAAAATGAATGCAAATGGAATTTGTAGCCCAAAAAGCAGAATCATCAGGCCCCAAATGTTCTGGAACTACAAATGAAGTGTGCGGTTTCATCCACGTATTAGCCATGAAATAGCAAAATAATACGTATTTGGGGCTACCAGCACACAAAAACCAAATTATTAAACAAGGAACAAAGATATTTTACAAAAAAGGAGTTGAAAGTAAGTAAGAATAATAGTTATCCATAACAAACAAAAAAGATAAAACGGAATGGAAATGTAAATGAACCGGAGAAAATAATTAATAATCGATATTAACATAAAATTAAATTAATAAAATAATTAAAATTAGAATTAAGAGATAACATTCATATTAACATATAATTTAAAATACCATTTTGTTACTTTAATCAGTAACATTTATTAGCTATTTAACTATAGATATAACTATACAAATATCCATATAGTGGTGTCAATTAAACAGTTTAAAAATTATGTTAAAATAAATAACCCACTCTCAATTATATATATATATATATATATATATATATATATATATATATATATATATATATATTATCGATTTAAATAATTAACCTTTGCGTTTTTATCCAGACAACACCACCCTCCTCCGTACTCTAACATCTACCCAACCAACCAACCTATATATATATATTTTATTACTTTTTAACATTTTTAATTTTTTATTATTATTTTTATGTTTTATAATTTTTTATACATTTTTTACGCAAAGAATTAATTATAAGATCATGTAATATGTAATTATAAATTAAAGAATATATGAATTTTTTAGGATAACAATTATTTATAGCATTATATACAAGCTTTTTAATATTAGTATTAATTAAATGGGAAGAACATAGACATTTTATTCTATATAAATGGTTAAGTATTATATTACGATATACAGAATTATGAAGACATGGTTTAAAATTAGTAAAGGTATTAACTTAAAAATTAAATTTTTTCCTTTTGTCATAAATAGCAGTTATAAATTTGTTCTCTTTTAATATAATTTTAATATCTAAGAAATTGATTGTATTATTAAAAGGTAGGTTTTTTTAAAGTTCTAGATTAGAAGGATAATCAACAGGGAATTGAGATATACAGGTGTTATCAGTATCAATTAAAATTAAATCATCTATATATCGATATAAATGTATTTTATTATTTAAATAATGACGTTCATAGTAATATAAGTATAAGTCAGATAATACACTAGATGTACTACCACCTTGTGGTATACCAACATTTTGAATATATATATTGTTATCATGCATGATAAAATTATTTTAGATAATGATATATATATATATATATATATATATATATATAATAGAAATAGAAGACTTAGATACAAAAAAAAACTATATACATTTTTTTAAAATCAATTTAAACTGCAGTCCAGGAAAGTGTTTAATAAAGTTTATTCGAAATGAAATATTTTTTAATTATTTAAATTCCATATCTGTTTCCATAACAGAGTTTACATAATTCGATTCAGAATATAATAACTGTTCCTAAACTAATATTAATATTTATTTTGTACTATAGGCCATCAAAACACATAAATCTATTCATTTATTATAGCAGAATTGCATCTTTAGACATTGCTTAAACGTCTAAGTAACATTCAGCAGAAAGGTTATAATTAAATGAAAATAAATAATCAATTCCTTATCTCACAGTTCCAAACTTTGGCTGCTGCAGAAACTTTAAACTGTTCTCAGAGCTCCATTCTGTATCCATTTGTTACGATTTTGGGAGCAACGCCTCCCGCACTTGTCTCTGAGATATCTATGAATTTCGAATTCAAAAGCTTTAAGCTCCAAATATTGAAAGCCTTAAACTAAGTTTAATAGTTAAATGCAGTCGAATACACAAATGGCTCAGCAAGCAGTTGCTTTCCTTTTATGGTTTTATCAGAAAATTTTCCTTCATATTTTTAGACTGGAAAAATTATTTGTTGCATTAAATCTCTTTAGACAGCCATTTAACATATCGAGAGGAATTTTGTAATTCATAAATGTACTCGAAGCTAGTATAGAAATATAATAAATTTTGTTTGATAGATGATTTTGCGTGCTGTATTGGAAAACTTTTAAATAGTATCACATAAATGTATTTGTGTGTTTAAATCAACATTAATGTTCTGATGTATCAAATTCTTAATGTAGCAATGTGTCCACAATATTTTATGTTTCTTCTTCTTAGAAAGGGATTTTATATTAAAAGAAACTATATAAAATTCTTGGTAAGTAGCAATATTTTACAGGCTACATTCATTTAACTTTATTAAATATTTGAGGTTGAAAAGAAATCTCATCATATATATTTTGAAGTTTTACTGTATTTTTTTATGATTTGGATGAATGTAAAAGTATATAGTTAGAAATTTATCTACATATAAAGTACAAAGACTATAGGATAGCCATGATAGTCAGAAAGAAGGGACGCATTTTAACATACGGCAGATGTATACTTTATTTTTATTTTTTTTTAATTCCATATCTATTGAAAATACATAATTCGATTCTGAAAAAAAAATAAACTGCTCTTAAACTATTATTAAATATTTATTTTGTACTTAACGCCACGATAACACTCAAATCTATTCCATTATTATAGTAGAATAATATCTTTGAACATTGCTTAAACGTATAAGTAACGTTTAGCAGAACGGTTCCAGTTAAATCTTATACTAGAATGCGAGCAAAAATTGTGCGTGTCTGTGTATGTGTATAAATATTATCTCAGAAACGACCCCAACGATTTTCATGAAAAATGGATTTTATAATTTTTGGGCACGAGAAGACCATTGGGCTAGGTCACATGTTTGAGAAAATTCGATTATTGAGACATTTTGGGTTATAGTGGGTCAGGATCAAGATATTTATATTCTGAGAACGGCTGGATCGATTTTGAGGAAATTTTGTATCCAATCTTTTTTTGGCACGAGAAATTTATTGGGTTGCGTCACATCTTCGAAATATTTTGATTAGTGGGTCATTTTTGAGTCATTATGGGTCAAGCCATTTTTATATAAAAAACGACTTTAACGATTTTTGCCAAATTGTATATTTTATCGTTTTGGATTACAAGAAAACCATTGGGCTAGGTAACATGTTCGAGAAAATTCGGTTAGTGGGTCATTTTTGGGGTCATTGTGGGTCATGCTATTTTTATCTACAGGTTTTCTCACGCAATTTTGACTAAAAATTGCATTCTATGGTTTTCTGGCACGAGAAAAACATTGGGCTAGGTTACATGGTCGAGAAAAAATTTTAATGGGTGATATTGGGTCATTAAGGGTCTCGGTCAAGCTATTTATATTTAAAAAAACGGCAGAATCAATTTCATCGAAATGTTGCCCGTAACAGTTCTTTGACACGAGAAAGCTAATGGACTAAGTCACATGTTTGAGAGATTTCGATTAGTTGCTCATTTTGGGTCATAAAGGGTCTGGGTCGAGCTATTTATATTTAAAGATTAGCACCATCGATTTTAACAAAATTTTGTATGTTAAAGTTTTTTGACACGAGAAAACTAATGGATTAAGTCACATGTTTGAGAGATTTTGATTATAAGAGTTATTTGTGAGTCATGATGGGTCATAATGGGTCATTGACAAGTTATATGTAAAGAACGAATGGACCGATTTTAACGAAAATTTGTGTCCAACACTTTTTTGGCACGAGAAAACAATTGAGCTAGGTCACATGTTCGAGAAAATTCGTTTAATGGGTCACTTTGCATCATTTTGGGGTAACCTAATTTTATCTAAAAAATGACTCTAACGACTTTGACCAAATTTCGTATTTTACCGCTTTGGATTACAAAAAGATTGTTGGGTTAAATCACGTGTTAGAGATAATTCAATTAGTGGGTCATTTTTGGGTCATTGTGGGTCACGCTAACTTTCTCTAGACAATGTCTCTCGCAATTTTGATTAAATTTTGTATTCTTTCGTTTTCGGGCACGAAAAATCATTGCGTTAGGTCAGATGTTCCAGAAAATTCGATTAATGGGTCATTTTGGGCCATAATGATCATTCTAATTATAGGACACAACGATTCAAGCAATTTTACCTAAATTTTGTGACGAAGCGTTTTTGTCACGAGAAGACTATCGATGAGAGTCGCATGTTAAAAAATTATATTATTGGGTCATTTTGGCCTCATCGCGGAATGCTGTCAAGCCAATTTTACCTAAGAAATGGCATAAACGATTTTGATGAATTTTATATTCTACAGTTTTTCATTATCTGAAGATCATTCAGCTGAATCACATGTTCGATCTTTTGGATTTTGAGTAATACGAGTCGGGATCACGAGAGTATGGCATGAGCCAATAGGTTGGTTATATTTAACAAAATATTGGTGACATTTGGGCCAAAAAATTGACTATTAAGATTACGAAAGACAAAACAAGTATTTCGCGCCAAATGAAAGAATGTCGCCAAATTTGGCTACATCTGGCAAAATATACTTTTTTTCAGAATGTGAAGAATTTTTTTATGCTTCTTAATAGGATTTGAGATGCATGGTTAAACCAGTCGGAGTCGAACTAAAAAAGTGATTTGGATCGATGTTCTTTTGTTGTAAAATTTAAAATAGTGTAAAATTTATCGTCATGTGCATACGTACACAGTTTTCTTATTGAATATTTTTATAAATAATATTATTATCAATAACATGTTTTACAGTAATCATAGATAGAGACTGATAGAGTGATAATAATATATCGAGTTGAACACAAAGTAATTTTTACCGAGCTGAGCTCGGTCACTCCAGCTAGCTAATATTAAATAATTAATTCCTTATCTCGCAGTTCCAAATTTTGGCTGCTGAAGAAACTTTAAACTGTTCCCAGAGTTCCATTCTGCATGCATTTGTTATGATCTTAGGAGCAACGTCTCCCACACTTGTCTGTTAGATATTTATAAATTTCGCATTCATAAGCATTATGCTCCAAATATTGAATGCCTTAAACTAAGTTTAATAGGTAAATGACACCCGTTTAACATATCATAACCCTTTTGACAACCGTTTAACATATCGTGTGAATTTTTGTAACTCATAAATGTACTCAACGCTAGTATAGAAATATGATAAATTTAGTTTGATATATGATTTCCCTTGCTATATCGGAAAATTGTTATATAGTATCACATAAATGCATTTGTGTGTATAAATCTGCATTAATGTTGTGATGTATCAAATTCTTAAAGCAGCAATGTGTCAACAATATAGTTACGGTTTCTTCTTCTCTGAGAGGGATTTTACATTGAAAGAAATTATATAAAATTCACGGAAAATAGCAATACATCACAGGATACATTCACTTATGTTTATTGAATGTTCGTACACAGAGTTTTAAGAGAATTATTATTGTATATATTTTCAAGTTTTGCTGTATTTTTATGATCTAGAAACAAATAAATGCTATATTATTAAAATACTTAATTTCCATATGGTTTCTTCTTCTCCGAAAGGGATTTTAAATTGAAAAGAACTATATAAATTCAAGGAAAATAGCAATATTTTATAGGCTACATACATTTAATTATTTTATATATCCTGTATGAAGATTGAAGAGAAGTGTTATCATATACAATTTAAAGTTTTACTGAATTTTTTATGATCTAGAAACATGTAAATTCTATATTATGAAAATATTTAATTTCCATATGGTTTCTTCTTCTCCGAAAGGGATTTTAAATTGAAAGAAACTATTTAAAATTAGAGGGAAATAGCAATATTTGCAGGCTACATTAATTTAATTACATTATATATCCTGTATGGAAATTGAAGAGAAGTGTTATTGTATATATCTTAAAGTTTAATTTTATTTTTTATGAATTGGATGTACTTAAAAGTGTATAGTTAGAAATTTTTCGACGTATAAAAAACAAAGGCTGTAGGATATCCATATAATAGGGAAGAAGGGTACGCATGTTAACATACGGCAGATGTATACTTCGAAATTATTTAAATTTCATGTCTATTGCAAAAATTGTTTTTAGTTATTCGATTCAGAAAAAATAATTTACTGCTATTGATCTAATATTAAAAATTTATTTTGAGCTTAATGCCAGTAAAGCACTCCAATACATTCTATTATTAAAGTAGAATAATATCTTTAAACATTGCTTAAACGTATAAGTGACATTAGGCGGAACGGTTGCAGTTAAATGAAAATTAATAATTAATTTCTAATCTCCCAGTTCCAAAGTTTGGCTGCTGCAGGAACTTTAGATTGTTTCCAGAGTTTCATTCTGCATCCATTTGTTATGAGTTTTAGGATCTACGTCTCCCGCACTTGTCTCTTAGATAGCTATGAATTTCGCATTCATAAGCTTTAAGCTCCAAATACTGAATGCTTTAAACTAAGTTTAATAGGTAAACGCAGTCGAATACACAAATGTTTCAGTGGGCAGTTGCTTTCCTTTTATGGTTTTTTTGAGAAAATATTTCCTTCATATTTTTTACGGCAAGAATTATTTGATGCGTTAAATCAGTTTGGACAACCGTTTAACATATCGAGGGAAAGTTTGTGATTCATTAGTGTAATCAAAGCTAATACAAAAATATAATATATTTTGTTTGGTAAATTATATCGCGTGCTATATCGGAAAACTGTTAAATAGTATCACATAAATGTATTTGTGCGTATAAATCAATATTAATATTATGATATATCAAATTCTTAATGTAGCAGTGCGTCAACAATAATTTATGAATTTATCTTCTCTGAAAGGGATTTTACATTGAATGAAACAATAAAAAATTCCCGGGAAATAGCAATATTTTACATTCGAGACAATATTTTATACACATTCCAGTGTTAAAGTAGAATAATATCTTTAAACATTGATTAAAAGTCTAAGTAACATTAAGCGGTTGCAGTTAAATGAAAATTAATATTTAATTCCTAATCTCCCAGTTCCAAAGTTAAATGCAGAAACTTTAAACTTTTCCCAAAGTTTCATTCTGCGCCCATTTGTTATGATCTTAGGAGCTACGTCTCCCGCACTTGTCTGTTAGATATCTATGAATTTCGCATTTATAAGCTTTATGCTCTAAATTTTGAATGCCTTAAACTAAGTTTAATAGGTAAATGCAGCCGAATATACAAATGGTTTAGTGGGCAGTTGCTTTCCTTTTATGATATTATCAGATAATATTTCCTTCATATTTTTTGACTGCAAGAATTATTTGATGCATTAAATCTGTTTGGACAACCGTTTAACATATCGAGGGAATTTTTTTTATTCTTAAATGTACTCAAATCTAGTATAGAAATATAATATATTTTGTTTGATAGATTATTTAGCTTGCTATAATGGAAAAATATTAAATAGTGTCATATAAATGTAATTCTGTGTATAAATCAAGATTGATGTTGTGATGTATCAAATTCAAGATGCATCTATGCGTCTTCTTTGTCTACGTATGAAACACAAAGAATGTAAGATATTGATATAGTAGGGAAGAAAGGGACTCGTGTGAACATGGGCCAGATGTGAACAGCACAATTCTTGAATATATGATATGCATTTTTGTTATTGAAAAATATGCTAAAATAGCAGTATCTATAGACATAACAAAGACACTCTTCACAGAGGTTCATTCTGAATCCATTTGTTATGATCTTAGGAGCTACGTCTCCCCCACTTAACTGTTAGATACCTAAGAATTTCGCATTCAGAAGGTTTATGCTCCAAATATTGAATTCCTTAATTGAAGTTTAATAGGTAAATGCTGCCGAATACACAATAGCACAATGAACAGATGATTTCTTTTTATGGTTTTATCAGAAAATATATCCTTCATATTTTTAGACTGGAAGAATAATTTGATGCATTAAATCTCTTTAGAGAGCCGATTAACATATCCAGTGAAACATTGTAATTCATAAACTACAAAACTAGTATAGAAATATAATAGTGATTGATATATGATTTCGTGTGCTATATCGGAAAACTGTTAAAGAGTAACACATAAATGTATATTGTGCATAAATAAATATTAATCAATTGTGTGCATAAATCAATATTAATGTTGTGATGTATAAAATACTTAATGTAGTGATGAGTCAACAATAATTTATAGTTTCTTCTTCTCTGAAGGGGATTTTATATTGCAAGAAACTACATAAAATGCACGGAAAATAGCAATATTTTATAGGCTACATTCATTTAATTTTATTAAATTTCATGTATAGAGAGTGAAGAGAAATATTATCGCATATATTTTGAAGTTTTACGGTAGTTGTTTATGATTTGAAGGATAAAAATTCTATACTTTAAAATACTTAAATTCCATTTCTATTGCCAAAACAGTTTTTATTTAATTCGATTGATAAAATAATATATTTCTCCTCAAGTATTATAAATTATGTATTATGTACTTAATGCCTGTAAAACAGTTAAATGTATTCTTTTATATATTAGAATACTATCTTAAAACATTGGTTAAACGCCTAGCTAAATATCAGCGGAACGGAACTGTTACAGTTAAATGAAAATTAATAATTAATTCCCTATCACACAGTTCCAAACATTGGCTGCTGCAGAAATTTTAAACTCTTCCTGAGTACCATTCTATATCATTTGTTAAGATCATAGGAGCTACCTCTTCAACACTTGTCTGTAGTTATCTATAAATTGCGCATTCAAAAGCTATATGCTCCAAATATTAAATACCTTAAACTAAGATTAATAAGTAAATGCAACCGATTACACAAATGGCTCAGTGGACAGTTGCTTTCCTTTTATAGTTTTATCAGAAAATATTTCCTTCGTATTTTTAGAATGGAAGAATTATTTGATGCATAAAATCTCTTTAGACAGCCGTCTCACATATCGAGGGAAATTTTGTAATTCATAAATGTACTCAAAGCTAGTATAGACATTAATAAATTTTGTTTGGTAGGTGGCTTTGCTTGCTATATCAGATAGCTGTTAAATAGTATCACATAATTATATCTGTGTGTATGAATAAATTTCAATGTTGTGATGTATCAAATTCTTAATGTAGCAATGCTTCAACAATAATTTATGATTTCTTCTCCTCTGAAAAACATTTTACATTTAAAGAAACTATATAAAAATGACAGCATATAGCAATATTTTACAGGCTATATTCATTCAATTGTAATAAATGTTCGTTTATAGAAATTGAAAAGAAATGTATCGTATACATTTTGAAATGCTATATTTTTTATTATTTGGAACCATATGTAGTTAGAAATCTATCTACATATGAATTAGATAGACTGTAAGATATGGATATAGTTGAGATAGAATGGGACGCATGTGAACATGTGAACATAAATTATATAGTTCAGAACAGTAAAATAGTGCATTTTTGCAACAATTAATAGTAAAATTACATATTTATTAAACTTTTTTTCATACTATGTACGAGAAATAAAACAATTCCTTACAAATATATATTATATATATTTTTAAAATCAATTTAAACTACATTTCAGGAAAAATGTTTAATAAAGTTTATTCGAAATGGAATACTTTATATATTTTTAATTCCATATCTATTGCTAAAAATTGTGAATACGTAATTCAATTCAGAAAAATATTAAACTACACCTCAATGGATATTAAATATTAATTTTGTAGTTAATGCCAATAAAATCTATTCCATTATTATAGTAGAATAATATATGTAAACATTGCTTAAACGTCTAAGTAACATTCAGCGGAACGGTTACCGTTAAATGAAAATTAATAATTAATTCCTTATCTCACAGTTCCAAGGTTTGGCTGCTGCAGAAACTTTAAACTGTTCTCAGAGTTCCATTCTGCATCCATTTGTTTTGATCTTAGGAGCAACGTCTCCCACACTTTTCTGTAAGTTATACATGAATTTCGCTTTCAAAAGCTTTATGCTCCAAGTATAATGAATGCCTTAAACTAAGTTTAATAAGTAAATGCAGTCGAATACACAAATAGCTCAGTGGAGTTTTTTCCTTTTATGGTTTTCTCAGAAAATATTTCCGTCATATTTTTAGACTGGAAGAATTGTTTGATGCATTAAATCTCTTTAGACAACCGTTGAACATATCGAGGGAAATTTTGTAATTCATAAATGTACTCAAAGCTAGTATAGAAATATAATAAATTTTGTTTGATAGATTATTTAGCTTGCTATATTTGAAAACTATTAAATAGTATCACATAAATGTATTTGTGTGTATAAATCCAATATTATTGTTGTGATGAATTAAATTTTTAATGCAGCATTGCGTCATCAAAAATTTATTTGTTTCTTCTTCTCTTAAATGAACATTGAAATTGAATTTACATTGAAAGAAACTACATAAAATTCACGGGAAATAGCAATATTTTCCAGGGTGCTTTCATTTAATTTTATTAAATGCCCATGCATAGAGATTGAAGAGAAATATTATCGTATATATTTTGGAGTTTTGCAATAATGTTTATGATGTAAAACATATAAAAAAAGTATAGTTACTCTCTCTACGTATGAAACTTTCTCTACGTATGAAACACAAAAAATGTAAGATATGGACATAGTAGGGAAGAATGGGACGCTTGTGAACATGGGGCAGATATGAACAGCACATTTTTTGAATATATGTTTTGCATTTTTTTAGTTGAAAAATATACTAAAAATAGCAGTACCTGTACATAACAAAGACATTTTTCCCACAGTTCCATTTTAAATACATTTGTTATGATCTCAGAAGCTACGTCTGCCATACTTAACTGCACTGTAAAACATTTGTGTAACGTTACCCCATAAAATCTTTGGCATCTGCTGCTTCCATTTTATGATGTAAATTTCCACTTATATAATAGAGTAATTTAGACATATATTACTGGTGTAACATAGGTATGTTACTCTGGTTCTATCGGTTAAAATACTCCATAAAGTTGAAGGCAGCAATGCTGTTACCAATTTTATGGAGTAACGTTACACAAATGTTTTACAGTGTGTTAGATATTTAGAATTTCGCATTCAAAAGCTTTACGCTCCAAATATTTAATGACTTAAACTAAGTTTAATAGCTAAATGCTGCCGAATACACAATGGCACAGTGGACAGCTGATTTCCTTTTATGGTTTTATCAGAAAATATGTCCTTCATATTTTTAGATTGGAAGAATAATTTGATGCATTAAATCTCTTTAGACAGCCGTTCAACATATCTAGTGAAATTTTGTAATTCATAAATGTACTCAAAGCTAGTATAGAAATATAATAGTATTTTATAGATTTCTCTTGCTATATCGGAAATCTGTTAAATAGTATCACATAAATGTATTTCTGTGCATAAATCAATATTAATGTTGTGATGTCTCAAATTCTTAATGCAGAATGTGCAAGCAATAATTTATGGTTTTATCTTCTCTGAAAGGGATTTTACATTGAAAGAATCTACATAAAATTCACGGAAAATAGCAATGTTTTACAGGCTGTATTCATTTAATTGTAATAAATGTTCGTTTTTAATCGTTCGTAAAAACATTTCTCTTCAATCTCTATAGAGATTGAAGAGAAATGTTTCGTATATATTTTGAAGTTTTACTCTATTTTTTATTATTTGGAAACATATAAATCTATGTAGTTAGAAATCTACCTACATATGAATTACAAAGACTGTAAGATATGGATATATTTCAGAAGATTGGGACGCATGTGAACATAAATTATATAGTCCAGAACAGTAAAATCGTGCATTTTTGTAACAACTATTAGTAAAATTACCAATTTATGAAATTTTTTCTTACTATCTAAGAGAAATAAAACACTTACATACAAATAATATATTATACATTTTTTTCAAATCAATTTAAACTACATTCCAGGAAAAATGTTTAATAATGTTTATTCGAAATAAAATACTGTATAATTTTTTTAATTCCATATCTGTCGCTAAAAATTACGATTATATAATTCAATTCAGAAAATATTAAACTACTCCTGACCGGATAATAAATATTAGTTTTGTATTTAATGACAATTAAATCTCTTCTATTATTATAG
The DNA here is from genome assembly GCA_964019185.1 of Maratus speculifer. Classification (NCBI taxonomy): domain Eukaryota; kingdom Metazoa; phylum Arthropoda; class Arachnida; order Araneae; family Salticidae; genus Maratus; species Maratus speculifer. The sequence continues at coordinate 234,008,426 of OZ025292.1, forward strand.
TAGAATAATATCTTTAAACATAGCTTAAACGTCTAAGTAACATTCAGCGGAACGGTTACAGTTAAATGAAAATTAATGATTAGTTTCTTATCTCCCAGTTCCAAACTTTGGCTGCTGCAGAATTTTAAGCTGATCTCACAGCTCCATTCTGCATCCACTTGTTATGATCTTAAGAGCAACGTCTCCCGCAGTAGTGTGTTAGATATTTCTAAATTTCGCACTCAATAGCTTTATGCTCCAAATATTGAATGTCTTAAACTAAGTTTAATAGGCAAATGCAGCCGAATACACAAATTATTCAGTTTGCAGTAGCATTCACTTTATGGTTTTATCAGAGAATATTCCTTCATATTTTTAGACTGGGATAATTAGATGATGCATTAAATCTCTTTAGACAGTCGTTTAATAATTAGAAGAAAATTTTGTAATTCATAAATGTACTCAAAGCTAGTATAGAAATATAATAAGTTTCGTTTGATAGATGATTTCGCTGGATATATCGGAAAACTGTTAAATAGTAACACATAAATGTATTTGTACGTATAAATAATTATTAATGTTGTTATATATCAAATTCTTAATGCTGCATTGTGTCACCAATAGTTTATGGTTTCTTCTTCTCTGAAAGAAACAATAAAAAATTCACGAAAATAGAAATATTTTATAGCATTTATTCAATAATTTTAATAAAATGTGCATGTATAGAGCTTGAAGGGAAATTTTATCGTATATATTTGAAGTTTTACAGCATTACTTATGATTTGGATGAATATAAATCTATATACAAGGTTCGCACACTCCTTGGAATTTCCAAGAAGTCTGGCAGCACTATAAAAAATAAGAAAATTTACATTTAATTTTTAAAGCACAACATTTGCAACCCCCACCTTCATTCACAGATATTACGCTATTTTTCTGCAGTGAAACACTTTGAAAATATTCTTAAAATTTAGTGGTAGAACAGTGCTAACCCTGTATATAGTTAGACATTTATGTACATATGAAATACAAAGACTGTAGAATTAGGATATTTTTGCGAAGAATGGGACGCATGTGAACAAAAATTATATGGAGCAGAACAGTAAAATAATGCATTTTTGCAACAAAGAATAGTAAAATTACCCATTTAGTGAAACAATTTCCATAACATATTTATATATATAACAGAAATAGAAGTCTTAATTGCAAAAAAATATATATATGCATTTTTTAAAATCAATTTAAACTGCAATCCAGGAAAATTTTTAATAAAGTTTATTAGACATGAAATACTTTTTAAATTATTTAAATTCCATATCTATTTCCATAACAGAGTTTACATAACTTGATTCAGAAAATAATAAACTGCTTCTGAACTAATATTTAATATTTATTTTGTACGAAATGCCTTCGAAACACTTAAATCTATTCAATTTTTATAGCAGAATTACATCTTTAAACATTGCTTAAGCGTCTAACTAACATTCAGCAGAAAGGTTATAATTAAATGAAAATTTATATTTAATTCCTTGTCTCACAGTTTAAAACTTTGGCTGCTGCAGACATTTTAAACTGTTCTCACAGTTCATTCTTCGTCCATTTGTTATGATCATAGGAGCAACGCCTCTCTCACTTGTCTGTGAGATGTCTATGAATTTGCATTCAAAAGCTTTATGCTTCAAATATTGAATGCCTTAAACTAAGTTTAAGAGGTAAATTCAGCCGAATGCTCAAATGGTTCAGTGGGCAGTTGCTTTCCTTCTATAATTTTATAAGAAAATATTTCCTTCATATTTTTGACTGCAAGGATTATTTGATGCATTAAATCTGTTTAGACAGCCGTTTAACATTTCGAGGGAAATTTTGTAATTCATAAATGTATTCGAAGCTAGTATAGAAATATGATAAATTTTGTTTGATAGATGATTTCGCTTGCTGTTTCGGAAAACTGTTAAATAATATCACTTAAATGTATTTGTGTGTTTAAATCAGCATGAATGTTGCGATGTATCATATTCTTAACGTAGCAATGTGTCAACAATATTTTATGGTTTTATCTTCTCTGAAAGGGATTTTACATCGAAAGAAACGATTAAAATTCACAGGAAATAAAAATATTTTACAGGCTACATTCATTTCCTTTTATTAAATATTTGAGATTGAAGAGAGATGTTATCAATTTATTTTGAGGTTTTACTGTATATTTTATGATTTGGATGAATGTAAACGTATATAGTTAGAAATGTATCTATATATATTGTACAAAGACTGTAGAATATCCATATAGTAAGAAAGAAGGGCACGCATGTTAACATACGGCAGAAGAATACTTTATTTTTTTTTATTCTATATCTATTGCAAATACATAATTCGATTCTTAAAAATAATAAACTGCTCTTAAACTATTATTTAATATTTATTTTGTACTTAACACCAGGATAACACTCAAATATTTTCCATTTTTATAGTAGAATTATATCTTTAAACATTGCTTAAACGTGTAAGTGACATTTAGCAGAACGATTACAGTTAAATTAAAATTAATACTTAATTCCTTATCTCACAGTTCCAAACTTTGGCTGCAGAAGGAACTTTAAACCGTTCCCAGAGTTCTGATCTACATGCATTTCTAATGATCCTATATGATATGCTCCCACAATTGTCTGTTAGCTATGTATGAATTTCGCATTAAAATCTTTATGCTCCAAATATTGAATGCTTTAAACTACGTTTAATAAGTAAATGCAGCCGAATACACAAATGTGCCAGTGGGCAGTTGTTTTCCTTTAATGGTTTTATCACAAAATATTTCCTTCATATTTTTAGACTGGAAGAATTATTTGATGCATTAAATCTCTTTGGACAGTCGTTTAACATATCGTGGGAAATTTTGTAACTCATAAATGTAATCAAAGATAGTACAGAAATATGATAAATTTTATTTGATAGGTGATATCGCTTGCTATATCGCAAAATTGTTAAATAGTATCACATAAATGCATTTGTGTGTATAAATCAGCATTAATGTTGTGATGCATCAAATTCTTAAAGCAGCAATGTGTCAACAATATAGTTACGGTTTCTTCTTCTCTGAGAGGGATTTTACATTGAAAGAAATTATATAAAATTCACGGAAAATAGCAATACATCACAGGATATATTCATTTATATTAATTGAATGCTTGTACATAGAGATTGGAGGAAAATATTATTGTATATATTTTCAAGTTTTACTGTATTTTTTTATGATCTAGAAACATATAAATGCTCTATTATGAAAATATTTATATTCCATACGGTTTCTCCTTCTCCGAAATTGATTTTAAACTAAAAGAATCTATGTAAAATTCAAGTGAAATAGCAATACTTTGTAGGCTACATTCCTTTTATTATATTATGTATCCTGTATGGAGATTGAAGAGAGGTGTTATCGTATACATCTTAAAGTTTTATTGTATTTTTTATGATTTGAATGTATTTAAAAGTATATAGTTAGAAATGTATTTGCGTAAAAAAACAAAAGCTGTAGGATATCGATATAATAGTCACGAAAAAGGCACGCATGTTAACATAGGGCAGCTGTGTACTTCAAAATTATTTAAATTTCATATCTATTGCAAAATTTGTTTTTAAATTATTCGATTCAGAAAAATAATAAACTGCTAATGAACTAATATTAAACATTTATTTTGAACATTAATGCCAGTAAAACACTCAAATACATTCTATTTTTAAATTAGAATAATATCTTTAAACATTACCTAAACGTCTAAGTGACATTAAGCGGAACGGTAGCAGTTAAATGAAAATTAATAATTAATTCCTAATATCCCAGTTCCAAAGTTTGGCTGCTGCAGAAACTTTAAACTGTTCCCAGAGTTTCATTCTTCATCCATTTGTTACGATCTTAAGATCTACGTCTCCCGCACTTGTCTGTTAGATATCTATGAATTTGGCATTCATAAGCTTTATGCTCCAAATATTGAATGCCTTAAGCAAAGTTTAATAGGTAAATGCAGCCGAAAACACAAATGTTTCAGTGGGCAGTTGCTTACCTTTTATGGTTTTATCAGAAAGTATTTCCTTAATATTTTTTGACCGCATGAATTATTTGATGCATTAAATCAGTTTGAACAACCGTTTTACATATCGAGGGAAATTTTGTAATTCTTAAATGTACTCAAAGCTTAAATGTGCTCAAAATTTGATAGATTATTTCGCTTGCTATATCGGAAAACTGTTAAACGGTATCACATAAATGTATTCTCGCTTATAAATTAATATTAATGTTATGATATATCAAATTCTGAATTCAGCAATGCGTCAACAATAATTTATGATTTTACCTTCTCTGAAAGGGATTTTACATTGAATGAAAGTATAAATAAAATCACGGGAAATTGCAATATTATACAGGCTACATTCATTTAATTTTATTAAATTGCGTGTATAGAGAGTGAAGAGAAATATTATCGCATATATTTCGAAGATTTATACTATTTTCTATCATTTGGAAGCACACAAAATCGTATAGTTAGAAATTTATTTACATATTATATACAAAAATTCTAAGATATGAATATAGTAAGGAAGACGGGGACGCATGTGAACATGGGACAGATGTGAACATCACAATTTTTTCAATATTTGTAATATAGGCCTTTTTTTACTGAAAAAAAAATATCAGTGACTGTAGACATATGGTAAAAATTCTTCGACATCTTTCTGTGCCTTGTAGCCAAAAGACTTTTTATAGATATCAAAAATAAAATCTACGAATAAAATTACTTTATTACTTATTTATTTGAATTTGGATTTTTTAACTTGTACTATGAATAAGTTTTTTGATAAAATTTTTCTTTTTTTTCTGAAATTGGGAAATGTTAATGATTTAAGAAATGAACTCTGGCAGTCATTTTGCGCACTTGTGAACAGATTAATTGGGGGTAAATATGGATAGCTCTTAAGCGCCTCAGTTATCATTTTATGATTCTGTTCCTTTCAGTTAATTTCAAGAGAAATAATATCAGTTCCAATAAATATTATTTTCATTAAATAGAACTCGTTACCGTCAAATAAATTTGATTTTGCATTCACATTTGCAGAAACATATAAGCCACCAAGTATGTAGTTAGAGCAACGAGATCGTTTACACTCAGTTGTATTTTAAATAAATTTAATGCTTTATAAAGTGCAACAAGTGTTTTGTAATATTTTATTAAACGGTTTGCAAAAATATTTTTATGCATTATTAATACAGAGTGCATTACATTAAACAAGTTTGAACTTTCATTTTACATATTTTTTCTAAACTTGTAATGATTGCTTACATCCATTTCTAGCACAAATATACATATGATGATTTAAATTGAGATAGATACTGCTAATATTTTAAAAATGTTAAACTATTAAACAGATAACTACGATCGAATCCCGATTGTAACCCCCCCCCCCCCACAGACACACACACACATCTATCAAAATCAAATAAGTTAATTTCTAATGAGATGGCTTGTAATTGAAATAAAAAAAATTAAATCGTTAAAATAATTTTTACCAGTATGTTAGAAGTAATAAAGACATATATACGCCGCCTGTCAGCACAGCTAAAGGAAAAATTCAGCTGCTGTCTTTATGAGTGCTGTAAAATTTCTCAACTCTGGAGGATGGTTGAAATTTTAAAAATATTGTCTATGTTGAAATGATTACATACTTTAAAATACATTTCTAAGTTTTTCAAAACTGTAAATAAATATTTATAGATCTTATGTTAAAATAATTATATTGCTGATATGGATGAATTGCACAAATTTTGTATTACAAAATAAATGGTTATTTTAAATTTAAAAGATGAATATTTCTTCAAAATTAAAAAAAATCCTGTTCCATTATTTAAAATGACGCAAAGCGTTTTACTTTAAAAAGTAGCTCTTTTCAAATATTCGAAAATACATGTTATTAATCATATAAGGCAAAACTCTGCTATTACACTTGCATAGATTCTAAAAATTCTTACTATCTTTTCTAAAATACAAATATCCTATTCCTAAGAAAATTCTGTAATGAAAAATTGTAGTTGCTCTTTAAATTTTATGTTTTTTTTTTTTTATCAATCATTGCGAGATGAGTAAGCTGCACATATATCTAATGCGATTTTAATGCGAAAGATTACATACTTAAACCATGCGTTTAAAGAATAACTTTGTATTTTATCATTATTTTTATTCTTATAAAATATCAAACAACGATAACAAAGCATTGAAGTATTTTTTTTTTTGAAAAAAAAACATAGAATGTTGAAACGTTATTAAATTCTGAAAAATTTGTTAAATGTTATTACAATGTTATTACATTCTGAAAAATAATGTCACTTGGAAGTTTCTTTATGTAATTTTTTTCTTTATACAATTTATTACAAATTGCAACTTATTAAGTTTAAAAATGAAAGTAAACAACTTACCTTTAAAACTGTTTTTTATAAGAATTTACAGATTATTTTAAAAATTATTGAAGGCTTCTTTCATTTTTTCCCTCATAGCAAACTTGAATGAGTGAATTAATTAAAATATTCATAATTGTTCTTTTAATATGTCAATAGATAAAAAAAGCTGCTTAACCAGACTCTACAAGATGTCTTAAATGTTTTCTAAACACAATGTTTTTAAACATTTATCGAACTTGATCTTAATTTATTTAACATTACTTTATCAAAAAATGTTTTTAATATTAGATTCATTATTTTATTATTATTATTTTATTTTATTACTGTTTAATATTTTATTGTTGCACTTCCACAGTTAAATTTCTTATTGGTATACATCGCCATACCATTACTAATATGGATGAATTGCATAAAATTTCAATTCCAAAAGAAAACTCTTTTTTAAATTTAAAAGATGAATAATTCTTCAAAATCTCTAAAAATAATTTTTCCCTGTTTCACAGTTTAAAATGGCGCGAAGCTCTTTATTTTAAAATTTAACTCTTTTTGAACATCCGAAAACATATGTTATTAATAATGTAAAACGTAACTCTGCTCTCATACTTATAAAGATTCCAAAAGTTCAAGCTACCTTTTCTAAAATATAAATATGCTATTCATAAGAAAATACTGCTATGAAAAAACCTAGTTGCTCTTTAAAGTTTATGTTTTCTTCATCAATCATTGCGAGATGAGTATGCTGCAGCCATATCTAATGCGATTTTAGAACGAAAGATTACATGCCTAAACAATGTGTTTGAGGAATAACTTTTTTTTATTATTGCTTTTCTTATAAAGTATGAGACTACGGTAAGAAAACATTGAAGTTATTTAAAAATATATATACAGAGTGTTTCGCTACCAGACCGACAAACTTTGAGGGGTGATAGTAGACATGCAGACAAACATTATTAAATAGGAAACCATGGCGCGCAAACGTCTTCTGTAGAAGCTAGGGGCTATTAAAGTTTAAGGTCCATATCTTCAAGCGATGATAGAAACGGAAAAAAGGGTCGATTCGTTTGCGGTTTTCGCTAAAATCATTCTTTATATCACGTATTTTGTATGAAAAATTTTAAAGGTTACGTTCAAAAATTGTTGATAGAGGGCGCTTTAGACTTTAGAGTAACGAACAAATACTTTTTACCATTCTTTTGTGCATGCGGTTGAAATTATTCTACAAATTAGATATTAACTTAAATTTTAAGCCCAAAATCGGAAACATGGGGATCGTATAACTAGTGAAAATTAAACTGTGAACCGAGGAGGAGATTTTAAATGCTCATAACCATTGGACAAACTAATCAATTTTGTTGCGGTTTCCGTGTAGGTCATTCCCATGGTAAATATTTTATTCAAAATTACGTACAGCTTTGATGTCCTCATTATTTGATAGAGGGCGCTTCCTACACACCTCCGACATTTCAATGGCATTACTCCTGGGTGTTTTAATACCAGACCAACATACTTCCAAGAAGTGTTAGGGGGGCAAGGACGACTCGGAATTAAATAAGAATGTAACGTTGAAAATGCTTTGTTTGCGAGTTATGGTTAAAAGAAGCTAAGAAAAAAGAAACAGAAACAATCAGAGAAACAGCAACACGTTAAGGTGACAGAAAACAGTTTATTTAAAGGTTTTACTAAAAAATGTGTTCGAAATTATGACCAGAATTTAGGTGTATGAGATGCCCGTACTATTAATTGAAAACATCGCAGCTCGCATTTCTGTAGTGGCCATAAAGCAATCAGAGATGCCAGGAATCTTTCAAAGCGTGATGTCTATCTATTTCTGGTCATAATTTCGAACACCTTTTGTAGTAAAACCTGAAAATAAACTGTTTTCTGTCACCTTAACGTGTTGCTGTTTCTCTGCTTGTTTCTGTTGCTTTTTCTTTGCTTCTTTTAACCATAACTCGCAAACAAGACTCTTTCAACGTTGCATTGCTATGTGATTCCGAGTCGTCTTTGCCTCCCTATCACTTCTTGGAAGTATGTTGTTCTGGAAGTAAAACACCCAGGAGTAATGCCATTGAAATGTCGGAGATGTGTAGGAAGCGCCCTCTATCAAATAATGAGGACACCAAAGCTGTACGTAATTTTGAATAAAATAATTACCAGGGGAAATGACCTACACGCAAACCGCAACAAAATCGATAGCTTTAACTTAACCCTTAATTAGATCACGTCAAAAACCAAAATACATTGTTTACTGTAGTTGTGGTACTGTTATGATGTTCTAAACTGTTTTGTTTATTCACGATTAAATCTGTCGGCACCGCAAGAGTAAATCTGCAAGCTTCAAAGATGAACGGGTACTAGGTGAATGACACTCAAACTTAGCGAGCTATGTGGGTCCTTTTTTATGTTTTTTAGAATTAGCTGTCGGGTTCTGCTGCTAGGACAGAAAATAAAACATTATTTAACCTGAATTTTGAAGATGTCTACACTGTTTTCTAAAAACAATATTTTTAAACGTTTATATAGCATAATCCTAATTTAATTAACATTAAATTATAAAAAAAAACACTTGTTCTCTTATAAATCTCTTAAGAACAATGTTTTGAAACATTTATATAACATAATATTAATTTAACTAATATTAACTTATCAAAAAAAATATTTTTTATGTTACATTATTTTTTTACTTTCTTCTATCTTCAATAAAAGAAAGTATTGTAATCGAATTTTTTTACTTCTGGTTTTCGACGGATTTACACATTTTAAGGGTCGGAGATTCCAAATAACATGTTTTTACGCAATGTCTGTCAGTCCATATGTCTGTGTGTGTGTCCGTATGCCGCACAAAGTGTATGAATTTATGCATAGAATTGAACCAAGTTTTATGTGAATGTTTTTGGCTCTGGCAAGCAAGTCCTCCTTCAGTTTTGAAATATTCCGCCGGAAGGGGGCGCTGCAATCGCGATGTTTGTGCCATTTTCAATATTTTGTACCGACCAAAATTATGTAGGTTACGTATCGAATTGAACCAAATTTTTTGTGTAAGTGTATGACTATGGCTAGTTCACCTCCCTGAATTTGAAAAAAAGTCCGCCAGAAGAGGGAACTGCAATCGCGTTTTTTGTGTCACTTTTAATATTGTACCGACCAAAAGTATATGAAGTTATGCATCGAATTGAACCAAATTGTTTTTCTAAGTGTATGGTTATGGCTAGTTGAATCTCCCTGAATTTGAAAAAAAAAATCCGCCGGAAGGGGGTGCTGCAATGACAAATTTTCAATATTGCACCACCTAAAAGTGTATGAACGTAGTTCTAGAATGGAACTAAATTTTTTGTATATGATTATTTTTTGGTAAAGCAAGTAGGTCCTCCCTGAATTAAAAAAAAAAGAAAAATCTGCCTATAATTTTATTGTCCATCGGCACGTGCAGAGAAGGCATTCGTTTTTACTCCGATTAATTGACTGAAGCAGAAATCTAAGATGAAAATCAAAGTTGGTATGGCATTGAATTAAAATTATTAAATCATTAAAATGATTAACTATTTTTTTTTAAATATGAAAATGTACGTATGAGTTGGAAGAAAGTTTTGGGATTGGAACATCCAACTAGTTTTTTAATTATTACGTTCTTTAAATGCATTTTTTAGATTTTTAAAAGTTTAAATAAGTATATAATTTTGAAGGCAAAATAATATAAAGCCATAATTCTCGTCATTCTATTGCTGATATGGATGAATCACACCAAATTTTCATTCGAAAAGAAAACGCTATTTTAATTTAAAAGATGAATTATTCGTTAAAATATATAAAACGAAATTTCTCCTGTTTCGTGGTTAAAATAACGTAAAGCATTTTACTTTAAAATGTAGCTCTTTTTCAGCATTCGAAAATGCATGTTATTATTAATACAATAAATAACTCTGTTCTTATATTCGTAAAGATTCTAAAAGTTCAAGCTATCTTTTCTGAAATATAAATATCCTATTCATAAGAAAACTCTGTCATGCCAATCCCTAGTTGCTCATTAAATTTTATGTTAGGTTCATCATTCATTGCGAGATGAGTGTACTGCACACATGTCTAATGCGATGTTAGAACGAAAGATTACATGCCTAAACAATGTGTTTGAAGAATAATTTTGTATTTTATCATGGCTTTTTTTCTTATAAAATATCAAACTACGATAACAAATCATCAAAGTTAGAAAACATATTAAATGTTGAATTACCAAATTCTGATAAATAAAACAGATTAGAAGTCTCCATATATATTTTTAAAATCCCAATTTATTTCAAGTTTAAACAAATTAAGTTTAAAATAAAAGTAAGTAATGTATTTTTAAAACTATTTTGTATAAGCATTTACTGTTTATTTTAAAATTATACCTGGACCCGATTATTGAAGATTAACAGCTTTTTCCTTCATAGCAAACGCAAAATAGTGAATTAATTAAAATTATTAATAATTATTTGTCTGTTTTTTATTATTAAATATGGTAACAACAAAAAAGGTTATTTAACAAGACTCTTTAAAATAAGTAAACTGTTTTCTGAATACATTATTTTTAAAAACGTTTATCTTGTGTAATATTAATTTAATTACATATCATATAAAAATATTACATGAATTATTTATTATTATTACATGAATTATTTATTATTATTACATGAATTATTTATTATTATTAATATTTTTTTATTGTTTATGTATTTAATTGTTGCATTTCTATAGCCAAATTTTATATTGGTATACCATGGCGAGCGTGATTTTCACACAATGGATTCCGTTAATTTTTCATAAGCAGAAAACTGTTGTAATCATAGAGATAATTTGGAGAAATATAAATCGTTTCCAGATAATGGTAAAATACCTTGAAATTAATAAATTTTTAAGTAAGTAATGCCAATGTAAAAATGTTACATTGCGAAAGGAAATAAACTTGTGTACATAATATTTTTAACTCTACTTATCAAGAAGAGAATGAAAATTTAATTAATACAAAATTTAATCTTTAAACACAAAAACTAATTTGAGCTGATTTAAATTTGTCTGATATCTCTATCAAATACTATAGTAAATTAATTATTTTACAAACGTTTTATCATTATCAAGTTAAAACGAGATTTTAAATTTAAAAGATGAATTATTCTTCAAAAACTGTAAAACGAAATTTTTCCGTTCTTTAGTTTAAAATGACGCGAAACTGTGTATTCTAAAATGTACCACTTAGTACATTAGAAAATACTTGTTATTAACTATAAAAGACATAACTCTGTTGTTATACTTGTAAAGATTTAAAAAGTTCAAGATATCTTTTTAAAAATATAAATATCCTATTCATAAGAAAATTCTGTTATGCAAAATCCTCGTTGCACTTTAAAGTTTACGTTTTGTTCATCAATCTTTACGAGATGAGTACGCTGCACATATATCTAATGCTATTTTAGAACGAAAGATGATATGCCTAATTAATACGTTCGGAGAATAACTTTGTATTTTATCATTACTTTTCTTCTAATATCAATCTACGGTAACAAAGCATTAAAGTCATTTAAAAAACATATTAAATGTTGTATTACTAAATTCGGAAATATAAAGTTATTGGAACTTTCCATATGCAATTTTAAAATCTCAATTTATTTCAAACTGAAACAAATTATATTTAAAATAAACGATGCATTTTAAAAACACTATTTTATAAATATTCAATGTTTATTTTAAAAATTACATCTACACCCGATTATAAAAGATTTACCGCTCTGATTTTTTCTTCATAGCAAACGTGACTGATTGGATTAATTAAATATATGCTTAGTAGTTTGCGAGTTTTTTTATTATTTTCTTCTACCTTTACAAGAAGAAAGGATAATTAAATTGTGAGATAAAGTAATGTGTAATTGTGAAATAATGTAATGTAATGTAAAATGATTGGAATTCTATACAATAACAAAAGAACGAATAAATTAGTAAAAGATCAAAAAAAAATAAATAAATAAAAGTTTAAATTAAAAGCGAGTTATTTAATCTTATAGTTTGACAATAAGATTTTGGTCGATATTATAATCCAGTAGCAAAAGAAACATCCCTATACCTCCAAAAATGATAAACCTATTAAGTAACATTTTATTGACTCGGATGAAGCGTCTCATTTCTAATTAAAATGTAAATTTGAATGTAAAATTGAATGAAATACAGGATCATGAAAATACAAAAAGTGTGGAAAATATTCATATAAATGTCTCCACAACTAATTATACAATCGATTTCATTCTTTATGCAAAATTTATCTTTTTTATTGTCTTTTACAACCAATAGTTCACATAAAAAATCGATTTTTTTTTTCATCGAATTCAATATTTGGAGAGTCCGAAAAAAGTAGTTTCGTATAATCGAGGTTAAAGATATTCAGTAGGCTTTTTTTAATTATACTAAGTACACACTGAATTTAAGTCTGTCTCAATTTGTTTGGGAGATAGTGCGTTTACAGACAGACGGACTGACCGACACATACAGAGACAGACGGATGGCAAATTTTCTTTTTCTAAAAACATGTTTTTCGGAATTTTCAGTGTGAAAGGTGTAAGTCCGTCAAAAAAATTTTTGTTTTTCAAAATGACTGCAAAATTTACTCTATTCTGCGTTTGATGAGTAAGTAATAAGCACATAATTCTGATGTCAAATAATATAACGATGATCTCGTCATTCTATTCCTAATATGGATAAACTGCACCAAATTTTCCCTCAAAAAAAAGCTATTTTAAATTTAAAAGATGAATTATTCTTCAAAATCTATAAAAAGACTTGCTCTCGTTCCTTAGTTTAAAATGACGCAAAACTTTTTTTTTTTTTTTTTTTTTTTTTTTTTTTTTTTTTTTTTTTTTTAATGTTTGAACATTCAAAAATACTTGTTATTAATCATATAAGACATAACTCTGCACTTATACTTGTAAAATTCTAAAAGTTCAAGCTATTTTTCCTTAAATGTAAATATCCTATTCGTAAGAAAATTCTGTTACGCAAAACCCTGGTTGCTCTTTAAATTTCATGTTTTGTTCATCAATCATTGCGAGATGAGTATGCTGCAGTCATATCTAATGCGTTTTTAGAAAGAAAGGTTGCATGCCTAAGAAATGCGTTCGGAAAATATCTTTGTAATTTATCATTGCTTGTCTTTTTATAATATATTAAAATAGGGTAATAAAGCATATAAGTTGTTTAAAAATCTATAAAATGTTGAATTATTAAATTCTGAAAAAGAAAAATGGATTAGAAATCACCATATGTAATATTTAAACCACAATTTATTTCGATTTGAAATAAGTTTAAAAAGAAAAGGTCATTTCATACAATCATTTACTATTTATTTTAAAAATTACGCATGGACTCCATTATTGAAGATTAAGAGCTTTAATTTGTTTCATTATAACGAACGGAAATGAGTCAATTTCTTAAAAATATACATATTTGGTTGTTTTTTTTTTTAATATGGTAACAAAAAAAACCCTATTTAATCAGACTTTTCAAGATTCCTAAACTGTTTTTAAACGTTTTTATTATATAATCTTAATTTAATTAATATTACTTTATAAAAAAAAATCTTTCTATTATTACATTTACTAGCGAGCTTCGCCCGCTAGCGGCCGAGTTCTGCAAATGGTTACACCTATTATTTTATTTAATAGATAGTTCTGATAGCCATATTTTTTCAAAAATTTCATACCTCATTAAAAGTGGATTACCAAGAATGGTATTAGCCGATTTTAAGGAAATATTGAAATTAAGTAAAAGTTGTTCCTAAAAGTATGAAACAAAAAAAAAAAGAAGTTCGTTCTTTCCCCGTAATTTCGCGGTAGTTGTATCATTTCAAAATAGTGATGCAATTGTACCACGGTATTCTCTAACTGATTTTATGAAGATTTTAAAGAAATTTCAAATTTTAAAATGTATTTATTTGCAATAATGTTCTCTAACGATATATTAAAAATATACGGATCACCGAGTGTCGGATTAGTGAAGTCGCAATTTATTACTATTACACACTTTGAAAAAAACCTCGAATATAATTTTCGTGTAAAAATATGCATATTTTGTACAAAAATTTTAATTTTTAGTTTTTTCCTTTTTCACATTTAATAATTTAAATTAAAAAATTCGTCTATTATATTATTTAAAATACGGTTACGGCCTCCCGATTTTTTCAAAAATTTTATGCAAGGTGTAAAACCAGTACCCCAAACACACATATAAAGATCATTGAAGAATACAGGATTTAAGGGCTACTTTTACCTAAAAATATGGCAGGAAAAAAAAATCGCCCGTTTTACGCCGTAATTTCGCGGTTTTTACAGATTTAAAAATACTTCTAACCGTTTTATCTTTTTGAAATTTTGACACAACTCAAAACGATGTATTCACTAAGAGGTGTATAAAGATGGAAAAGAAATATTGAAAATTAGGGATTTTATTCATATAAATATGAGCGGAAAAAGTGTCGAAAAAGCAAAGAAAATTGTACGATCGGAGACTATTTTTCTCGATTTTTTTTCAAAGGGTTAATATTAGAATATTTCAAAAATAAACACATTGTTGGATATTAGACAGAAGCGTCTTTGAGGGGGTATTTTTTTCTTTGTCGTGCCTCCAAAATTAAAAAGGGTGGAATCGTTTTAAAATTCGATAGTTTTCGGTCGAAAATTCTGCGGAGAAAAATAAAAAATGAAAGCTTTCGGGAAAACGTTTTTTTCAAAAGGTTAATGTTCGTATTTCTTGAAACCGAATAGACCGTCAGAAAGGTCTTTAAATTTCCTTCAAGAATATGTAATTGAGGATGCAGATCTGAAAGCATTATTGCCGGAAAAGGCTTATAAAAAAAAAAAAAAGATAATCATGAGGAAGTATGAAAGATGACTCGCTAAAGTATTTTCAAGTGCTTACATTTCATGAGAAAAATTCAAAAGGAAGGAAAATGGGTGTTGACTGAAAGACAAATGAAAAATAGATGAGCCATTATCGAAATTTTGCTTTTTCGGTACGGCAGAAAGTTTCTTCCATTAAAATGTTATTGGCGATCATAAGTAGACATATTTCGAGAATTTTAAATGCAAATAATCGTGACATTCATCTGACGAAGCATCAATATCGAACAACATAGCGAAACATCTTTGGAAAGAAGACAAAGCCTTGGGACCAGAAAGAAATCATGTACTATGAGCTGCTAAAACTAGACGAAAGCGATACGAGGCATCACTACCGACAAAAACTGATTAATTTGAACCATGCATTGTTCGATCAACGGCCAAAATGAGATACGAGGAGCAAAAAAGAAATATCCCAGAACGACAACATTTCTTACTATCGAATTCTATCGTTCAGGACACCATCTAAATGCTGAAATAGGATCTGCTATCGCACCCGCTATATTTTTCAGACCTGTCTACTTCTGATTATCACATGTTCTGGCCTGTGGCGCTTGGCTTAGCTGGGATACACTTGGCTAATTTCGAAGAAGTGCAAAATTGATTTGTTGAATGGTTTCGGTGCGAAGAAGAGTCGTTTTATCTTCGTGATATTCGTGTATTATCAGAGAGATGGAAAAAATGTGTAACTAGAGAGGGACGATGATTTCAAAAATCATTTTATGTATTTCTCTTGAAAATTTTCATTTTTCTTTGATAAAAAAAACCCTCAGAAATTTAGTTGCGTACTTAGTATTCCGCCGAAAAGAAATGGAAATAGCAAATTTTGTGCTTTTACCAACATTGTACCAGCGATAAGTGTATGAAATTAAGTATAAATTTGAACCTTTTGTGTGTGTGTGTAAGCGTTTGGCTATGTCTAGTTGGTGTTCCCTGATTTGAAAAAAATCAACCGGAAGAGGGCGCTGCAATAGCGATTTTTGTGTAATTTTAAATATTGTACCACTGAAAAGTATATAGAGTTATGCATAGATTTTTGATGTCAAAAAAAAATATTACGTTGTAATCCTCGTCATTCTATCGCTGATATGCACGAATTGCACCAAATTTTGATTCCAAAAGAAAACGATATTTTACATTAAAAGGATGACGTTAATTTAAAATAAAACGATGAATTATTCTTCAAAATTTATAAAACGAAATCTTCCCATTCCTTATATCAAAGTGACGCGAAGCTTTTTATTTTAAAATGTAGCTCGCTTTAAACATTCGAAAATACATGTTGTTAATCATATGACATATAACTCTGATATAAGATAAAACTTTCATATAACACTGATCTTGCACTCGTAAGGATTCTAAAAGTTCAAGCTATCTTTTCTAAAATATAAATATCCTATTCAAAATAAAATTCTGTTATGCAAAACCCTAGTTGCACTTTAATGTTTATGTTTTGTTCATGAACCACTACGATATGAGTATGCTGCACACGTATCAAATGCTATTTTAGAACGAAAGATTACATGCCTAAATAATGCGTTCGAAGAATAACTTTGTATTTTATCATTGAATTTCTTCTTATAAAATATCAAACTACTTTAAAAAACAATGAAATTATTAAAAATAAATAAATAAATAAATAAAAAGAATGTTTAATTATTACATTCTAAAAAATAAAGTAGATTGGAACTCTCCATATGTACTTTTTAAACGCTAATTTATTTCAAAGTGAAACTGATTAAACTTAAAAATGAATATACACGATTTAATTTTAAAAGAGTTTTTTTACGTACTTACTTTTTTTCTTAAACATTATTCCTGGAACTCGATTATTTAACATTACAACTTTGATTTATTATTCAAAGCAAACGCTAATGAGTGAATTAATTAAAAATATGCATATTTGTTTATTAGTTTTTCTTTTTATTAACTATGGTAACAGAAAAAGAAACATTATTTAACCAGCCTTTTCAAGCTATTTAAACAGTTTTCTAAGCAACATGTTTGATTAATATAACTTTATAAAAAAAAGTTCTTATTATTGCATTCATTTTTTTTACATTAACTTTGTTATGTGTTTTATTGTTGCATTTCTACAGCCAAATTTCATGTTGGTATATCGTAATGGATACCGTTATTTTAACTCGAAAACAATTGTAACCATAAAGATTTTTCACGTCATTCTATTGCTGATATAGATAAATTTCCCCAAATGTTCCTTTAAAAAGAACCGCTATTTTGATTTTAAAAAATGAATTATAGAACATTTTATTCTAAAATATAGCTCTTTTTGAACGTTCGAAAATGCATGTTATTATTTACATAAGAGATAGCTCTGCTTTTATACTTGTAAAGTTTCTAAAACTTCAAGCTATTTTTTATAAAATATAAGCAACCTATTCATAAGAAAATTCTGTTATGCAAAACCCTAGCTGCTCTTTAAAGTTTACGTTTTGTTCATCAATAATTGAGAGATAAATATACTGCAGTCATATCTAATGCGATTTTACAACGAAAGATTACATGACTAACCAATGCGTTAGAAGAATAACTTTGTATTTTATCATTGCTTTTCGTCTTATAAAATATGAAACTACGGTAAAAAAGCACTGGAGGAATTTATAAAAAGCAACGACAACAATAAAAGAAAATAACATAAAATAAAAAACATATAAGTTTTTATTATTAAATTCTGAAAATAAATAAAATAGATTTGAAATCTTCAAATGTATTTTTTAGACACTTATTTATTTCAAAGTGAAACAGATTAGGGTTATTTTCTCTTAACAGATCAATTTGAATATCATACATTAAAAAAAATAATGTTAATTTTTTCTTTACAACTGGTTTCCATTGTGTTTAGAGAGTGTCTCTAAATTATAAAATAGAGTCAGCAAAAATCCTTTACTACGTTAAACACACAAAAATAAATTTTTAAATTTCAACTAGACTGGGGAATGACAAACAGGCACAGGGAAATGACAAACAGATATAAATACAAATTATTATTATTATTTTTTACAAAACTTTATGGTAAATAAGAAAACATTATTATAAACAAAAGCTCAAAACCAATTTTATTTTGAAAAATTTTTATGGAGAAATTCAGTAAAATAAAATGTATTTGCCTGAGATCTATATGGTTTGGGTTCAGAGATTTTGGCTCTTATATCTTCAAAAGTACCTTTAGAATTGTAACAAAATATCCAGTTCGTTTTTTCCTTAAATATTCCAAACAATAAAACTCTTATCTCGTGTGTTATGTGTATTTTGGAAGGTGAGAACTTTGTTTCCCTTACTGCCTTGTATTTCTTAAAATGTGTCTTTGCATTATTCCTTTAAAAATTGTTTTGTTTTTTCCTTTTTCAGTTTGCTATTTCCATTTGACAAATCCTTTGTCAACATTTCTCCAAACACCATTTTTTTATTGTGGCGCTGCATTAATCTTTTTTGAGATATTTCTAATGTATTTTCCAACTGATTCTTGATTGGAGTCTATAAAACTTTTTCTTGTACTTTTCAGAAGTTTGACAATTCTTTAATAATTTCTTTTCCAATTTGTCTAGCTAATTTTGCTCGATCCCTTGTTATTCGCCAACTATGACCAACCTTTTTTCTTCTATCTGACTACGTTTTGGAATTTTTTTTGTGTCTCTTGGAATAATTTAGATTCAACTAAAGTAGTTTTAATAGCATTATTATCTTTTCCCGAATTTTGCCTGGTAGTAAGATTGCTCTTTTGACTTATTTGGCTAGAAAGTCTGCTTTTTGAAGACTATAACCACTGGATTTCATCAAGTTCAACAGAGACAATATCTTCAGTAAGGTAGAAATATAAGTGTTCAGTGATATTTTTCTTTTTTGCACGACTATTTCTTTGATATATCTTCCATCGTTTCATTTGCATTCTTTGACCTCTAGATAATAATTTGGATACTGGTTTAATGCTTCCAGCTGCTTTCTCATGCAATATTTTCTGGTCATTTGTTCCTTTTTTAGAGGCTATTATAGACCTAACAGGTATTTTTATTAAGAACACTCAAAAAAACATAAAAATTTTATATTTTAATGAGCTAACAATGTTTTTAACTAAGCCGTCGAATACCTTTTTAAAACTGAAAAATTATAATAAGCACAAACCATCTTATTGAGTTTATGCTTGACAACCATGTAATAATTGTCCGATTCATTTGCTTTTTTAGAGCAGTGAGTGTTTATTTTTACTCAAATTATGTACTTATAAAAAATAAAAAAATAAAATAAAAATATCTAACTTTTTAAATAGCAATATTTCATCTTTTGATGAATAGAACTAACATAAACATGCATTTTTCACTTTTAAAACAGCAAATAGTGTGTAAAAATTACATAAAATATTTAATTTTCTAATTTATTTTCTAATAAATATTCATAATTTGTGAAAATTACAGACTGTAGTCCTTCCCTTCAAGGGAATGACCACAGGGGAAAGACGAAATTAAGGTTAGCTTGTATATTATCTTAACTATATACACAAAATTAAATTACACTTAAAGAAAACTTTAAAAACTTAATACAAATAAGACTTAATCGTTGATTAAGCATTCTTTACAAAATTTAGGTAAATAAGAGAGTCAGGGTAATGACAATCAATAAAAATACTTGCCAATATGTGACTGGAAATCACCAAGTTTTACTTGTAAAAATTAATGCTGCTAAAAAGAACAATTTAAGATATCTTCTCTGATGATGTCATTGTTCACAGATGAAATTCTGGAGTAATATAAGTGTTGCCACAGCTGAGAATCATTATTTTCATTTTATGAGAGAGGAATGACAACAAAACCAAGGGCCTTTATTATTATTTTTTTATAAAAATACAAAAAATGAAAAGTGTTTATTTTTTCAAATTTTAGTATTTTGTGATACTGTTTAATAATTTAACCACCAAAAAATCACAAATATATTCGGATGGTCAGTTTTGGGAACTACTTTTGTGTTAAGACGGTTACAGGGACAAACAAAGGAAGGACATTTTTACAACACATAAAATTATTTAACTGGCTTTTATTTATTAATAGCATGTTTTATCCTGTTAGACAAACATAAAAACATGCAATTAAAGTGTTCTAGCATTTATTTAATTTTCATACAAGTTTATTCATTATTTTTGAAGCAAGGACAAAAATATCGTTGTTTAGAGAAAATGACCCATTAAGTTTAAAAATTAAAATAAACGATGTACTTTTGAAACAGTTTTTTGTAAGCATTTACTGTTTGTTTTAAAAATTACGCATGAACCCAATTATTGAAGGCTAACCGGTTTGATGTTTTCGTTGTAGCAAACGTGAATAAGTGAATTAATTAAAAGTATACATAATTTCAGTCTGGTTTTTTTTTACTATTTTTTATATGATAACAGAAAATTAAGATTATTTAACCAGAATCTAAAAGATGTTTCATCTATTTTCTCAACACAATATTTTAAACCGTTTACCTTACATTTTCTTAATTTAATTAATTTTACATTATAAGAAAATATTTTTAGCATTCAAACCCCTCTTTAATGAACTACAAGGGACTGGAGGTTTTGTTTGCTACATCCAAGCTGTTAAGAAAAATGTGTATATCAATATTTGCTATGTGTATATTTAATAAAGATGTTCTTATTGGTTATAAGTTAACATTTCAGAATGAATTTAACTTTTTTTTTTTTTTGGTTCCTGATTTCGTTTCCAAAACTTGGTGCTGAAAATATTACAACAAAAAGTCCAAGAAAATTCACTGAAATGTACAATATGAACTTTAAAATGTTCAGGCTTACTGAAAATGCGATTAAATAATCAACTATAGATGTTAAAAGTTAATTTTATTTAAAAACATCTTAGTACTTTCAAACCTTTAAACAGCTTCTTCTTCAGAGAATATTTTCTTTTATAAATACAAATATAAGATTTCGTCTTGAAAAATTGTTTTCAAATCGGTTTTTTTTTCGTTTTTTAAAACGAAATTTTATATTTGCATTTATAAAAGAAAATATTCTCTGAGGAAGAAACTATTTAAAGGTTTGAAATTACTAAAATATTTTTAAATAAAATTAACTTTTAATATCCATAGCTGATTATTTAATCGCATTTTCAGTAAGCCTGAACAGTTTAAAGTTAATATTATACATTTTATGTATATATGTTTATATACAAAGCAAGGCGAAAATTTCAATCCTTCATATATTTTATATTTAAATTCCCTGAATTTTAAAATAAAAATTGCTGCACTGTCTGCCAACACAGATGCAGGAAAAAATCAGCTGCTGTCTTTAAATGTACTGTAAAACTTTGCAAGTATTAGGGACTCTTAAGATCTTAAAAGTATGCTTATATTAAAATATTATACATACTTTAAAATGCATTTCTACAATTCTTAAAATTTAGATAAATATATAATTCTGATGTCAAAATGGTATAACTCGGTAATCCTCGCCATTCTATTTCTGATTGGAATTGTCCCAAATTTACCTTCCAAAAGAAAAAGCCACTTTTAATTTAAAAAGAGGAATTATTCTTCAAAATACAAAACGATATTCCCCTGTTCCTTAGTTTAAAATGACGCGAAACTTTTTATTTTGAAATGTAGCTCATTTTGAATGTTAGAAAATACATGTTATTAATCATACAAAAGATAACTCTGCGCTTATATATGTAAAGATTCTAAAAGTTCAAGCTATCTTTTCTAAAATATAAATAAGCTATTCATAAGAAAATTCTGTTATGCAAAAACCCTAGTTGCTCTTTAAGGTTTATGTTTTGTTCATCAATCAAATGCGATTTTAGAGCGAAATATTATGTGCCTAAAAAATTTGTTTGAAGAATAACTTTGTATTTTATCCTTGGTTCTCGTAAAATATTAAACTATGATAATAAAGTATTTAAGTTATTGAAGAAATACATTAAATATTTAATTTTTTAATTCTGAAAAATAAAGTAGATTGGAACTCTCCGTATATAATTTTTTAAACACAATTTATTTAAAATTGAAACAATGCAAGTTTAAAAAGCAATGGATATTTATAGCAATGGATATTTACAGCAGTTTTACATAAGCATTTAATATTCATTTTAAAAATTACGCCTGGATCCGATTATTAAAGATTTAGCGCTTTGGGTTTTTCTTCATAGCAAAGGCGTGTGAGTGAATTAGTAAAACAAGTACACATAATTGTGTGTCTGGATTTTTTAAAGTATGGTAACATACATAAAAAAATAAAATAATAAAAATAAAATAAAAGAACCTTCAACCGTTTTCTAAACACAATGTTTTTAAACAGTTATCTTACATAATATTAATTTAATTAAAATTATTATATTAAAAATATTAATTCATTATTTTATTATTACTATTTTATTTTATAATTGTTTATATATTTTATAACTGAATTTCCACAAATTTCATATTGGTATATCCCATAATTCTATTGCTGATATGGATGATTTATACAAATTTTTTATTCCTGAAGAAAATTCTATTTAAAATTTAAAAGATGAATTATATTTCAAAATCTGTAAAACGAAATTCTCCAGTAACTTAGTTTAAAATGACGCGAAGCTTTTTACTTTAAAATGTAGCTCTTTTTGAACATTCTAAATTACATGTTATTATTCATATAAGACATAACTCTGCTTTTATACTTGTAAGGATTCTGAAAGTTCAAGCTATCTTTTCTAAAATATAAATATCCTATTCATAAGAAAATTCTGTTACGCAAAACCCTATGGGAGCTTTAAAGTTTATGTTTTGTTCATCAATCATTGTGAGATTAGTGTACTGCATACATATCTAATGCGATTTTAAAACGAAAAATTACATGCATAAACATGTGCTTGAAGAATAATCTTGTATTTTATCATTGTTTTTCATGTTATAAAATATCAAACTACGATAACACAGCATTGCTTTTATTTAAATATATATAAAATATTAAAATTTTAAATCCTGAAAAATAATGTACATAAGAAATTTCGATATATAATTTTTAAATCACGGTGTATTTTAAAAATTAAATTTAAAAATGAAAGTAAACAATTTATTTTTAAAACAATAATTTTATATAAAACGACAATTTTTTCAAATCATAATTTTATTTAAAAGATTATTATTTAACTTATATAAAATTGAAAGTAATTAAAATTCGAATGTATTCCCCAGATGATAATTTCATATAAAAAGGATAATAAAAGAATTTATTGATACATAATAAATAGAAAACGCCACGAAAAATAAAATGATGTTTTGAATAAGTATGCATGATTTGGAAAAACTTAGATAAAACTTTTAAAAACGAGTTGATAAAAACAGGGGAAATGTGAATTTCATTAGAAATTAAAAAAAATAAATAAATTTAATCGAGAATATTTTTAATTTAGAGCCATTTTTCAAATTGATGTGTATTGTACTAAAAGTTTTTTTCATTCGAATTAAGAATTTATGTCATTTCTATATAGATTAATAGATTAGATCTAATAATACAATTTTAATTTAATAAGTCGGAATAAGTACGAAATATTGTTTAAAGGAAATTAATATAGTACAATAGATTAATAGTATACTATTAGTATACATTAATTTTGGCAAAAAAAATAAATAAAAATAAATATTTTTTTTCAGTATACATGTGAATATTTTGTTTTTTCTGTAGTTGTTTAAATAAAAATAAAGGAAAGAGCAAAGATTGGAATATAATTAATCATTAACACTGTATACGTTATAAATTCCTTATTTTTTTTAAGGAAGATCCGGGACACATAAAAAAAGAGTTAAAATTTTGTATTTTTTTTCTTTTTGATGATTAACCATATTATTATTTGTAGAAAAAATCACAAGATAAAATTTTTCATAGCTAAAGAAATAATAACATTTAAAACTTATAAAAAAGGATTATTAAATTTTATTATAACTTAAAAATTTTATTTGTAGATTTTTCATTTTTTTCCTTTAAATAAATAGATATCTAAATTTTACTTTTGATTCAGCATTTTAAAAAATATTGATTTAAAAAATGAAAAATATTTGAAGTAAAAATTTGATAAAAAGACGCAAATTATTTTTTAAAAATAAAATTTTCAAAATTATTTGTTTCTAAATTTTCTGAATCAAAACTGAAGTAAAATTATTAAAAAAAAGTCATATTCATGTTTGAAGCATTTATCTTTAACAGTTCTTGAGTTATAATAATTTAAATCTGAGAAATTGCAAAAAAAAAAATAATGAAAAAAGAAAAACACATTTCCATGAAGATCTTTGCTTGAAAGCTAAATTTTAAGAACAACCCAAAACGAAAAAAAATAAATATTTCTACAAAGATATATATATACAGGGTGTTTCACAAAGGACCCCTAACTTTAAAAATCTATAATTCGGAAACGATGCAAGATAGAAACATGAAACCAGTGGTGTGTTTATTGTGTCAATACTTCTTAACTCTCTTTAGAAGATCTTAATGCTCGCAGCGCCATCTATGCGCGCTATTTTAAACTAAATTATCAGATTTATGTATAATATTCTTACGATTTTTTTAATAAACACACCACAAGTTACATGTTTATATCTATAACCGTTTCCGAATTATAACTTTTTAAAATTAGGGGGTCCTTTGTGAAACACCCTGTATATGTATGTATGTGTGTATGTGTGTAGATATAAAACCCTCTATTGTATTTGAATATATGAACCATTGAATTTAATAATAACAAAATAACACACTAAAACATGGGGAAAATTCTTGAAGGAAATGTATGACTTGTATTATGCTGTTTATATACTTGGAGTTTCAAAATAATTCTTTATGTATTTTTCTAGATATTTAACAAAATGTCTAAAATCGTAAGTGGCCGGTCAACTTTGACCGTATTGCCACCTTTGACCATATTGCGTATTAACAGTCAAGTATTGCTTCTTAAAAACAATAAATCTGCTGAAAAGTCCAATTTAACCCAGTAAAAAGAAATGTACTTAAAGTTTTTTAGGATTTTCAAGATTTGAAGTAAAATATTTTTTATTTTATTTCTTTTTAGTCAAAATGAAAATCGCTTCTTATTATTTTCAAGTAGCATGTTTTTGAACACCGCAGCGAATTTCAAGGGGATATTCAACTGTCAACACTTTTTGGAAATAGTGTACTAAACATACATTCTTAAATAAATTTCCTAGAAATTTAATTTTGTGTGTGTGTGAAGAATTCAATGTTTGTTCCAAATCAAATTCTCGTGGGTTCTAAAAAGTTACCAGGTAATATTGCTATCCTTCTTCGTGAATATTTTCTATGTCTGTCTTAAAAGGATTTACTTATAAGAAAAAAATTTACAAAGATAAGTTTTCAAATTTCCCATTCCGTGACAGGTTGTTTCGTATCTTTCCTATGCGAGTAAAGAAATTTTCTCTCACATAAAAAGAATATAGTTTCAGAAAAAGATCTTGTTCACATGAAATGTATTTTTAAAAGTTTGTCACAAAAGTTTGGAAGAGGAAACTTTTGTGGCTAATATTATGGAGCACGGTTAAATAAAATTCATATTTCATAAAAGTCCTTTTTAATTTTAATTATTGAGCTTTTATCATATCAAATAAATCTTTTCTATTCGCTATTATATTACACTCTAAAAATATTTTCAAAATTGGGGGAAAACTACTCTTTCCGGCTAATTATCTAAAAAGTTGTTTAGCCGACGCAAACTGTGCTGAACTGTAACAAATGCTTCTGAAACTAAATAATTTGTTGTTGATGCTAGAATCTTTTATAATGTAACTTTTCGATGGCGTTTTATAGATTTTTAATGTTTGTTTCTACAATTATGATTTTTTGTCCATAAAGGCGGAATTTACTTGCAGATATAAAGACACTGACCAACCATAAACATTAGGTTAAATGTGAATTAGTTACTATTTATAATATTTCGTTTTGGATAGACACTACACAAATCTCAATACGTCGCAAAGTCAAAATGAATTTGAATGAAATTATTCAAATTTAAAAATCATATATACTTACATATGAAAACATAGACATAGTCCAATATCAGCACATGATGTTTTATGGAGTGTGAATATTTTCAGAAATCAATACATGCCTGTTTCTAAGTTCTGTAATTTTGGTTCGGAGCAATTTTGACTATGCGACATACTCAGATACCAGTATTTTATCTTCAGAATTATATTTTTAGAGTGATGGGCAACCTTGAGCAATGGTTAACCCCCATTTCCCCATTTTATTCTTAAAAAATGACCATTCAGTACTAATTGAAAAAGCGCCTCATTAGAATGATCCTATATCTAAAATTTGAATGAAGTTCGATGAATAGAATCCTGCATGAAAAACCCATTTATCTAAATTGAGAGCAGGAGTTCACCCCTTTTTCCCCTTATACAATGACGTTTCAAAACTAATTCCGGAGCTGCCTCATTAGAATGATCCTATATCTAAAATTTGATTGAAATATGATAATTCTGCATGAAAAACTAATTTACCTAAATTAACTGGGATTAGTCTCCGTTTCACTCCCCCGTTCTATTTCCCCAATTAAAACCCCAATCTAATTATGGTGGTGCCTCATCCGAATGATAATATATCTCAAAGTTCAATGACAGCTGATTATTCTGTATGGAAAATCCATTTATATAAATTAAGGGATGATTAGCCCCCGTTCCTCTCTTATATTTATCGAAAGAACATCCATAGCTAATCAGGGAAGCGCCTTGTCAAAATAAACCTATATCCAAAATTTAAGTAAATCGGAGCTTTCAGGCTTTCATTGCTTGTAAGCTAATAATAATAATGCTTTCGAATTAAAAAACGTAGTGTTTTTTGTCCAATAATTTAAACTTATTTCTAGTTTGCTTTTTTAGAGTATTAAAAATATTCGCATGAAAAATATATTCTAAAGGAATACATAAAAAATATATATAGTAGTTTAATCAAGTGTAAAAAATAGATTTTACGAAAAAAAGTAACCGTTTCTTCTCAAATTTAATTCAACATATAATATAAAAATTTTGGATCTAAATATCAAATTATGTCTCATTAAAAGTATGTCTAATGTGTAATATATATATATATATATATATATATATATATATATATATATTATCTTGTAGTGTCTTGTAGTGTTCTACAGGCGTTAAAATATCAACCATTATTTCATATCGATGAGATTTTTCTAAGATTAAATTTAAACTTCTTGTACTTTCTGAGTAAGAAAATTAACAATAACAAGACTTACGAATCCCCCACTACCAATCATCCATGTCTTCATTTTATACTCGTCCTCTGCCGAGTGTTTAAGATGATTGAATCGTTGGTGTGTTTCAGGTTTAAAGTCAAACGGATCCACATAATAGCGTTAAATGTATTTTTTAACTGCTTTCTCCAATTTACGGAAATCTTCTGTCGTATAATAGAATTTTTTTCGGATTCTCAAGTATACACTATTTGCAATGATGACAGGAATATTTCTGTAAATTGAAGAAATCATTTCTGAAAGTGTACTGAAACTTATCTAAAATTTAAATTGCTCGAAATGCTATTTTTTATTTACGGCTGCAGATTCAGCACCTACATTCATATAATTTTACTTTTTTTTGTGCATGTGTTCATAACGAAATTAAAATTTTATTGTACATGATACCAAATACTGCTTTCTCGAGATAATTTTGAATTCTTCTATTGTTTTTATATGAATTTTTTTCAATTTTTATTTAAAAAATCTTTGAGAAAAAAACTCAAACGTAATTTATTCAAAAAATGATACTTTACACAACTCTTGTTGAATGTTGAAACAGAATATTTGTCAGAAAAAAATGCAGATGCCGAACAGCTCACCGCAACGCTGGAAAAGTTAACGCATCATCACTAGGGAAATTAACCTTTAAGATTTTTAAGCGGCCGTGAAGGTTTTTGTTCCGTTTAAAATCCCATGACATTCCTTCGTGATGAAAGGACTTCCACCGTACAGGATTTGAATAATCATTTTTATCGGACTTTGTATTTACTTATTTATTTATTTTTAAGTAACATGAGTACTAACAGATTACAAATTACATTTTGATATTGAATTAATTTCTAACAATGTATTCAACTGTTTACTTGGCATATTTTTCTAATGAAATCATTTGTAAAGAATAAATGAGCCAAGAGCATTTTCATTATAGGGTAAAGAAATAGTTCTTTGTAAATATAAAGACATATTTTCTCGAAATCCGTTTAGTGAAATTCTTGTAGTATTACAATAGCTTAGTTAATATTACAATAGCTTATAATGCTGCTTTTGGAAAAATGTAGTAGTGACTTTTCATATTACTTCTAATTGTAAAGGGATTATCTATAGCCAAAGAACTTTTAAAAAAGGTATAGTATAGACAAAATGTTTTGATTTATATGTTTTGAAATGTTTTGATATATTTTCTGATTAAAACTGAGGGAACAAAATAAACTTTTGCTTATATTTTACATTGATGCTTTTATCTTTTTGTCTTCTGTCTGTGCATGCTTTATGTGTGTTGATGTTTGTAAAAAAAGCCTAGTACGTGAAATCTGATGCTTTTTCTTTAAATACAAGATTGTTTAACTTTATTAAGTACTTAATTAAAATCAAACAATTCTCTCCAAATAATATTTCTTTTATTGTTTTTGAAGTTCTTACTAAGTTTCTATGCTTTCATTTTTTTTAAAATATTTATTTAGAAGTAAAATGAAGTAAACGTTGTTTGTAAAGGAATATTATCAATACTTCTTGAGTTAGGAAAAATAATGTTATTAATCCCCTGACCACCCAGCAAGATGACAAAATTGTATTTACTTCAAACATATATATATATATATATATATATATATATATATATATATATATATATATATATATAAATTCTGTATAGGTATATAAGCCTCGAGAATATTAATCGTAACTCAATTTCTTAAAACTGGATTATATTTGAAGAATTATATTTTAAATAATGTTGCAGTGAAACCTGAATCGTATTGAATAAATACACGAAATACACCAGTTCACGACGGTATGATTGCTGTATAATAAAAAACGCATAATAATTTAAATAATTGCAAATATTGCAAGTTTTAAACAATGCTGAAGCCTTTTGCTGTGTTTGATATTATGTGAAATTTCCTGATAATAAATAAATTGCTTGCAATGATCATGAGAAACAGTCCTTGTGTAGAATTTTTTAGAGGACGGTTTGATAGTATTGTGAGGGAGTGACCTTTAGTCATAAAGGCACTCTAGTGTTTCTGAGATCGTGACGTCAATAATTTAACATTTTGTAGGCGTAAAAGTGACATCTATCCTCTCTTTTACTTTAACTTTCTAGAGTGTGTGTGATCTTTCGAATTCCGCAGTTAGCTCGCGGTTATTAGTATTATGTTAATGAGAAGTATCTCAGTTTGTCGCGTATAAAAGCTTGGGTGTGAGTTTGTAGTGTCTGTGTGTTCTGGCCTTAGCCAGCGTCTGTGTGTTTCTGGCCTTAGCCAGCGTCTGTGTGTTTCTGGCCTTAGCCAGCGTCTGTGTGTTTCTGGCCTTGGCCAGCAGCCAGCGTCTGTGTGTTTCTGGTAGCAGCCAGCAGCCTCTGTGTGTATTCCGCCATTAGACAACGAAGTTGATGATTGTTTAGTAAGGTGCTGACGATTGGAAAATAGCTACGGCCTCCAGTAAAGCGAAAAGGAGTTCAGATAGTGGATTAAAGATTCGGCCTTGGTAAGAAAGCTTAGTTTTGATCATTTGAGCAAATAAAGAAATATCCACAGCCACGGGCTGTGAAATTAAGATTTGTTTAGTAGATCAGCCAGGAAATAGTGTCAAGTGCTAGACGGTGCCCCGACTGAGCTAGACCAAAGCCTGTGAGTATGATTTAGCTTTTCATAGTGTTCTCAGTGAGTGAAATTATAGACTGGCTCCACTTTCCTTTAGCCCTTATCATTTTAATAAACTGTGTTGTTTTAACCTAAATTAATGAGTATGTCTGCATATAACGTGACAAATGACACCCAGCATGAATATACCGTCACAGTATGAAGCTTTAAAAATGGTTTATTTTTGACAATATATGGATTAAATATAAGAAAGGCTACATATCATTGTAAGAAAAAATATAATTATTATTCGATGAAAAAAATGACTTATCTACAATTTTATTTAATTTTATTTAACAAATGACACTATTTTATTTATTTTTAAAGCATTGAGCATTTTAACAGAAGTTAATCTGACTTTTATTTTTATTTCAGGAACAACATACAATTATAAAAACTTTTTATGTGAAGATTCATTACAATTTATCTTAGAATTTCATACAAAAATATTAATTAAAATTCTAAATGAAGATTGTATGTATATAGATACTTGTTGTATATAATTGCAAAGTTACGCCTTTTAACTTTGATAGGAAGAAGTCCCTTCCTTCTCGGCCTATAGGCTGAGGTAGATTTCAAAGTTAGGTACAAATTCACCAACTAAAACTAAATCAAGATTCGAGATAAATCAGGTTTTATCAATAAGAATGAGCTCTAGGGAGCTAAACATTTCCTGAAAATTATAATATACATGCATATATATAGAAAAGATTTTAAAATGTCGAAAATAAAACCAGAGAATTTCAAAATGCTAAAATATGCCAATATTTTCTTAGTCTTGCTTTAACATGTTTCAATGCGTTATATATATATATGTGAGGACCCCAGGAGCCAAGGGGTATGAGTGACAAAATTGAAAAAAATTGAGTTAAGTGTACAGGGTATATGGAAATATGCTTTTTTCATTTCACGTAATGAAATATAGGTCATTTTCATATTATTTGCTGAGTTATAGAGATAAACCACTTTTTTCGAAAAACAAACAATATTGATTAATTATACATTTAAAGAAAACTGCACTCTATTTTTTTAACAGTTATTGAAATGAGAGTTCAAAGATTAGAATGCAACAAGCAGATGTTTCCTATTTCAATTTAGTCAATTGTTATTGATGTTCCAATTTAACATCAATTATCTTTAAACTCAATTTACTCCAAATCGACATTTTGTCACTTGTACCCCTTGGCTTCTGAGGTCGTCATATATATATATAGTATCAATTCAACATGAAAAATTGCAGCACCATTGGCGCTTAAGCAGCTCATATATAATGCTACAAGCTATATTTCACATTATGAAATGAAAGTTCAAAATTTCAAGGATAGAGTGTATGTCAAAAAGGTAAACAATTAACGATAAACAATTAAAAACTATAAACAAGATACAGGCAAGAAAAAAACAGTCTGTTCTTTTTCAGAGGGAGGACAGACGAGACTTAACCCCACCGCCCTCTTTAAAAATAGAAATGTTTCAGGTTTCTGAACGCCCACCAAACTTGCATTCAAAAATAATATATAACAAAAAAAAAAAAAAAATACCGAATTTTTAATGAACAAAGCAAACGAAAAACAATTGATAGACAAGAAAACAAATTACTGAAACATAATCAATAACATAAAAAATATAAAAAGTAAAATAGCCTTTACTATGCAAAAAATCTCTGCAATAACTTATAAACCATTTTAAAAATGAATGCAGTATTTGGTAAGCCTCCTCCCTTACCTAAAACAAAACATTAAAATTATGAACAGTCATACCTGTTTCAAACTCCTGCCTGTAAAAACAACAAATTAACTAGAATGTTCCCTCCGAGTCCAAATTGCATATAGTTTCAAAATCCAGGTCTGGAAAATCCAGTTTTGCAGACCTGGATTTTTTTTTTTTTGTTGTTTTTTTTTTTTTTTTTTTTTTTTTTTTTTTTTTTTTGTTTCACTTGCAAAAAAAGTTTGTAATGGTTACTAAAAAATGTTGTGGAATACAAATTTACTAAAGTATTTTTAGTAACCTCTTGATTTTTTTTTACAATGTATATGCTTCGATATCTGAGATTCGGAATAATCCAAATACACCAAAACTGTTGCTCTGAAGTCAAAGAGTATTAGAAATAAATTAATAGTAATCAATAATACTGCACTAATACTCATTAACGAAGAGGTTGAACTTCAAATTAAATTATTTCAAATAAATTATGAATGTGATAAATTTTAAGAAAATATTTTACATAAACTTTTAAAATTGCGCTGTATTGCTTAAAAAGTGACTAAAATTGTAAAAGAGATTTTACAAGTTCAAAAATGTGCATTTTATATGAAGCCTGTTCAAGATCTTCACCAGAGAATATTTTAATATGTAAATGCCAGTAGTTTGTATCAATGTGTTACTGCGTTTTCAAAATATGATTACAATCAGAAAAAAACACAACTAAAAGGAAGTGATGTATTTACATAAATAAATAGCATTTACATATCAAAATATTCTTCGATGAAGAGTTTGAAAAGGCATGAAAGTAATGTTGAATTCAGACACTTTTCTGCGGGAGTGACTTTTGTGACTCTACGGGGGGGAGGGGGATATTATAGACTTCCATAGGGGAAATTTGAATTTTTCCCCGTTGAAAACACAAAATCTAAATTCTCCGATGGGCGGGGGCATTTTATTGCTGTGGGAGAGGCAGGAATGTTCCACTCGAGCCAACCTCTGAAATTGACAATGCATGCAGGTCCTAAAAAGTTTTAAATAAAAATTCATATTTTTAAACTTGTAACATATCTTTCATTAGTTTAGTGACCTTTAAAGCAAAACAGTGAACATTTTAAAGTTCATATAAGTAATTTTATGCTTGCATCAAAGTGAAATGTTGCGTTTTGTCTCGTGACATTAATTGACTTTTTTTTTTTTTTTTTTACTGTACCAATGCAAGCTGATATTGTTTATTGCAGCGTAAAATAATTAATATCCAAATTATTAATAAACGCATGCAGAACCTCACTTAAAAACTTTTATTTAGTTCTTTTACTTTTATTTTTAACACACAATTTCTCTTAAATACTTGATCTTAATTTTCTGCACCCTTGCATGCTATTATTTTTTTATTATTAAACGAAGTAAATAAATATATACTATATTTTATTAAAAAAAGATACTTCAACCTACGCTTACTGAATCCTAAAGATAATACATTATAATTTAACATCTTTTCGTCTCATGACATTGTTTGGAATTTTTCTATGCACCATCGTACGTTGATATTACTTATTGCAGCATACAATAATTATTATTGCAATCAATGATAATCGTATTCAGAACTTCTTTTAACATTTATTACTGAATTCACATTTTAAACATCCGATTTCGGTTGAATGATTCATCTAAGTTTACGCACACTTCCATGCTATTATATATTTTTTTAAAGAAGTACTAAATACGTATAAGCTATATTTTACAAAGAAAAGATACTTTTATCTACACATACTGAATCGTAAAAAATAATACATTACTTAAAATCTTACTGGCATTGTTTGAATTTTTTATTTTGTACCATCGTACGTTGATATTACTCATTCCAGCATAATGTAATTATTATGGCAATTAATAATATTCGTATGCAGAACTTAATATAAAAATTATTACTGAATTCACGTTTTTAATGTCCGATTTCGGTTAAATGATTCATATAAATTTCTGCACGCTTGTATGGTATTATTTTTTTGTTAAAAGAAGTAAATTAATATAATCTGTATTTTACAACGAAAAAATATTGTTATCTACACATAGTGAATCGTGAATAAAATAATATGTTATTTAAAATAAATATTACAGCGGCAGAATAATTCAATATTACATTGAATAAAAGATAATGCATCATCACTTGGGAAATTAACCTTTACGAATTTTAAGCCTTATTGGATATTTTTGTTCAGATTGAAATCATTTGAAATTCTTTATGATGAAAGGACTTCCACATAGAAAGATTCTAAGTTTTTTTTTTTTTTTTTTTAATCTTTTTAAAGAACATTTTTCTTTTCTTTTAAACGTAGCTTTAACAATTAAAAAAAATGCTCTTTTCCGTGCGTCGAATTAAATCATTTTAAAAATAAAAAATAAAACAAGATTTTTTTGTCTTTCACAGAAAGGCTAATGAACAGAATAAACTAGATTTTTTTTTTTTTTTTTTTTTTTTTTTTTTTTTGTATGCGGCGTCACATTGTACCAAATATCTTTCGTTTTATAAGGATGTATTTCAAATTAACTCATTGAAAATAAAATATGAAAATTACATGAAAATATTGAAGATGTTCTTTGTATCAATGAAATGTCATATTAGTCATTACAGAGTAAATTATAATCTAAAAAAATAAACTAAACTATAATCTAATAACTATAATCTAAACTATGAACTAACTCTCAAATTATGTAGATCTTAATTTAAAAATTATTACTTAATTCACGTTTTTAACATCCGATTTGTGTTAAATTATTAACATAATTTTCTGCAGCCGTGAATGCTTTTTTTTTTTATTAAGAGAAATAAATAAACGTAAACTATATTTTAGAAAGAAAATATACTTTTATCTATGCTTACTGAATCGTGAATAAAAAACTATGTTATTTAAAATAAAAATTGCAGCGCCAGAATAATTCAATGTTAGTTTGAATAAAAGATAACGCATCATCACTTGGGAAATTAACCTTTACGAATTTTAAGCGGCATTGGATTTTTTTGTTCTGATCAAAATCCCATGAAATTCTTTGTGATGAAAGGACTTCCGCTTAGAGTGATTCAAAGATTTTTTAAAACCTTTTGAGGGAATTTTTTTTTTTTTAATCCTTCCAAACAATATTTTTTTAACGTAGCCTCGAGAATTAAACAATAAAATGTACTTTTTCATACATCAGTTTTTCACCAAAACGTGTTTAGTAACACAGCACATTTGTCAAATTCAATCATTTCCGAAAAAAAAAATAACTTTTTTAACTTTTTTTTTTTTTTTTTGTAGAATTTTGGTATATTTGATTTTCAGACAGCTGGAAATTTAATGGTTATATTATGATGACATTTCATCTTCTTAATTTTTTGCTAAAAATTTTTTTATTGAACAAAATAAGAATTTCGCTCTTTTTTTATGTTCATAGGGACACACAAAAACACACTCTGTATATATGTATATATATGTAATAAAATAAAAAAAATTGCGCCATTTTGCTCTCTCTGAGCATTTAATTCTAAAATTGTGGAACATATTTTAATCTTAGTTTCGTAATATATTAATCTTTTAACAGCTAACGCCCTTTTTCTTTTTTCTTTAACTTATTAATAATCTATTGCTTGTTTCTTAAAAAGGCGGGAAATTATTTTGTAATATCTTTCCTTTTTAGAATATTCTAGGGATTTTAATTTTATATTTTATTTAACATCACGTGATCTGTGTTAATGCACGGATGTTAAAAGGCTTGTCTATTTGGGAAACAAGATATAATCCTTACCCGAGGTCCACGCCTCCTAGGCCAATCAGAGGTGATAATTTTTATTGCGTAGACTCAGATTAATCCTGGTTGGATTTTTAAAATGATTGACTCGGAGTGAGGAGGGGCTAGTTTGTCGTGAAAATGTGGGTTTCTCATTTGTTTTTTTCAGAGCGCAGAATGCGATTGACTTTTCAAATATTAGGATGCTGTTTCTTTTTCCCCGAAAAATTCAAATATCTTAGAATGCACCTTAGACATGAAGTTTTGGAATATGCGATGACTGTGTCTAGGTGACTGCGGGGAAGAGCTTACTGATTTTATGAGCTAATAAATAAAAGAATTTGAAGACTGATGGTTCTTGTTTTTATAATGGGGAATGCAGCCCGAATGCAACTATTCTACTGCTTGCCAACTGCCGGAGCGACTGCTCTGCTCGTCCTACTGCATATTCTTAGAAGTAACATTTATAGGTTTATGGAACATAGCCTTCGTCGAATTATTACATATATACATATATATATATGTATATATATATATATATATATATATATATATATATATATATATATATATATATATATATATATATATATATATATATATATATAGTTATTTTTAAATCCAAAGACATCTAGAATATCTTCTTTATGAGATCTCGTGTTCAGATTGCAGTTGTTTATTTTACATGCATAATATCTAATGTGAAGTTATAAAATCTATCTGATGTGAAGTCTATTGGAATCTACCATATTCCAACACAAACGTAACAGAAACTCGCAATTTATAAAAAATGTAATTACTAATCCACAGTACTGTAGCAGGAAAATTACAAAACAAAATTTTAAATAATTACACTAATAAATTCCATTGAAATATTGATAAAAATCCATCGAATGTACAACAGATTGTATGCATACGATGATGATAGACATTTATCGATCCATATTAACGTGTAGATATCCATCATTCACATGTCAAAGCACCC
This sequence comes from Maratus speculifer, assembly GCA_964019185.1. Taxonomy (NCBI): domain Eukaryota; kingdom Metazoa; phylum Arthropoda; class Arachnida; order Araneae; family Salticidae; genus Maratus; species Maratus speculifer. The sequence continues at coordinate 234,045,100 of OZ025292.1, forward strand.
TAAGTAGCGAAAAAATGCATTATTTAATATGTAGAATTGTATATTCTTTAAGAAATTTAATTAAAATCTTATGCAGAACTTCATTTGAGAATTATTACTAAATTCACATTTTTTACATCTGATTTCTGTTAAATAATTCCGCTAATTTTCTGCACCTTTGCAATCTGTTTTTTAATAAAAGATATAAATGCATAGAAGCTATATTTTACAAAGAAAAGGTCCTTTTTTCTACGTTAAGTGAATCGTGAATAAAAAAAATATGTTATCTAAAATAAAATTGCAGCTGCAGAATAATTCAATGTTAAATTGAATAAAAGATAACACATCATCACTTGGGAAATTAAATTTTACGGATTTTAAGCGGCATTAATAATTTTTATTCGGATCGAAATCCCATGAAATTATTTTTGATAAAAGGACTTCCGCTTAGGGAGATTCCAAGTTTTTTTTTGTTTATTTATTTAAATATTTTCAATATTATTATTTGAAAAAACTAGTTTTATTTATTTATTTATTTATTTATTTTGTAGGATTTTGGTATACTTGTTTTTCAGATAGGTGGAAATGTAATGGTTATATTAGAATTATATATAACCTTCTTAATTTTTGTTCAAAAATTATTTATAAGAAAAAAATTCAGAATTTCGTTCTTTTTATTACGTTTATAGAGACACATACAGACTATATATATATATATATATATATATATATATATATATATATATAAACAAGTCCTCTTTACGAGACATCGTGTTAAGATTGCAGATGCTTATTTTACATACATAATATCTAACATGAAGTTATATAACTACCATATTAGAACACAAGCATGACAAAAACTCGCATTTTAAGGAATATTTTGCTATTAATCTATAGTGTTGTAGCAGGAAAATTATAAAACATTTTAAACAATTATAAATATTGAATTACTATTGAAACTATTACTATTGAATTACTATTGAAACTATTACTACTGAATTACTATTGAAACTATTACTATTGAATTACTATTGAAATATTAATGAAAAACCTGTGTACTGTTTAAGTGATTTTATACATACGATGATAATAGAAATTTGTCAAACCAAGTGGTCGCACAGTGTAAGATTCAGTGCAAGTGATTCGCACAGTGTTATGCGAATCTAGCATGTCGAAATTCAATTTATGAAAATTAACAATATTAAAATAAGAAAGTTAATCTTACGGGAGATGAAATGGTTATGAATTGTGAAAAATTATATCTTTACATATTTTACTGTACAATTTACATCATTGTCATTCCATCATCATAATCATAATAAAAATATTTTTTGCCATTTTCATACATTAACATTTACGTCGAATTAGCATTTAAGGAAGATTTTTTTTAAATATAGTATATATTTATTTTTAATAATAAGAGTTTTTGTATTAGAAAATATATTTAATTAATTACATACTGCTATAGATACCAGTATTATCATAAGATGAATCACTGTTATTTATTGTCATTTGCTATTCTTTTATTATTTGTAAGAAAGTATGAATGTTAACCCCCTGACCACTGAGTAAAAGGGCAAAATTTTAATGTTGTTTTCACTGTGATTTATTAAATGTTAAAGTATGTTTTTTGCAACCAGATACAAAATATTATATTAATTATAGGTGTATAATTTTTGTAAGTAAAAATCCTAACTTATTTTTTCAAAATTGGGTTTTATTTGTAGTCTTATATTAATTTAAATATTATTTATGTTCAACTGAAACCTGCAGATTAGCTATATTGTTGTAAAGATTTAATGCTATCACTTTAAGTTTTTTCCTCCAATGTGTTAGATATTATTTGAAAGGCTTAACATTTAAATTACAGGAAGTTGATTTTTCGCCTTTTTTTTCAATTTAGATTTGCAAAATCGCACACTATGCGACGCATGGATGTCCAACAGCCATTTGACAAAACACCCTAAGTAATGAATAATTGCACTATTTTTTATTTAGAGTGGCATATTCTCGAAGAAAATTAATTATAATCGTATTCAGAACTTCATTTAAGAATTATTACTAAATTCATATTTTAAACATCCGATTTCTGTTAAATAATTCACCTAATTTTTTGCATCCTTGCATGCTATTATTTTTTTATCAAACGAAGTAAATACGTATAAGATATATTTTACAAAGAAAAGATCCTTTTTATCTACGCTTAGTAAATCGAGAAAAAAAATATGTTATTTAAAATAAAAATTGCAACTGCAGAATAATTCAATGTTACATTGAATAAAAGATAACGCATCATCACTAGGGAAATTAACCTTTACGAATTTTAAGTGGCATTGGATATTTTTGTTCTGATCGAAATCCCATGAAATTCTTTGAGATGAAAGGACTTCCGCTTAGAGAGATTTAAAGATTTTTTTAAATATTTTCAAAGAACAGTTCTATTTTTTAAACGTTAGCCTCAAGAATTAAAAAATAAAATGTTCTTTTCCGTGCGTCGGTTTTTTTCAACAAAAAATGCTTTGTTATTCTGCATATGTAATGGTTATTTTAGGATTAAATTTCATCTTCAGGAAATATTATTAATTAAAAAAGAATTTTGTTCCTTTAATTATGATTATAGTGACACATGTTGTTAATTCTTGTCAATTATGTTTATAGTAGTTATGTCAATTATATCTATAGTCCAAGTTGACAAAAAGTTGCTACTAGACAACACAACTTACCACAAAACATTTTGGATTAAAAAAAAATGTTTAGGTCTCCCGCACAAGGTCTAAAGTTTAGAAATTTTACTTAAAAAATAAGCTTTTACAACAATATTAATAAGCATTTTCTATTATAATATTTTCTAAATTGCAAGTTAAAATTCCACTAACAATAAGCACAAAAAATGATAGAAAATGTATTTCAAAACTTAGCACAACATTTAGGTCTCCCGCATAAGGCCTAAAAGTCGTAAATTTCAGCCAATGTTTTAACATTTTTCAGCGCTTTGATATTTGTGTTGTTGCTGGTTTAAAAATTAAATGTAACTAAAGCCTCGTTAGGTTTGATTAGAATTGTTCAAATAGGTGAAATAATAAATCACATTTCAATACGTCAAGCGTCAACTTGAAGCGATGTGGTGGGGGAAGGCCAGATCGTCGCACCGTGGTTACGCGACACCTGTGAATCACCTCGCAGACTTATCAGTAGTCGTCTTCCCGCGAACGAGCATTACGGTTGTGTTTTAGTACGATAGCCTTATTGTAAGAATCAATCTATTGAGTGTTGTTATTGTTCATTATGAGTAAAAAAACGCATCTAACTAGACAAACTACGGACAGGCCGGTCATCGGGTAACTTATTGATGTGAGTGAGTTTAATGTTCTGCCAACCAAGATGGATGTTTGGAAGAATTTTGAGTGGGTACGCATTGCAATGAAACAAGAGGGAATACATCAGCCTGCATAGAAGGTAATTGCTTTAAGAGTTGGTTTAAAATTTGAGGAAATATGGAAAAGAGCTTCAATTCCTGTTTATGGCATCAAAAACACAATATTTTTGGTTTTAAAACTGCATGAGCAGCTTGAGAAAAATCAAAAGTGTTCAGGCATAAAGGGGCCTAAAAGGAAGTATCCTAACTCCTACAAAGATGCAGTAACTAGCTTTTAGACAAAAACTGAAACTGCATTGTTTGGTATTTGTACTTGCAAATGTGACCTCAGCAACTGTATTTGCTCTATTGAGAAAAAAGTCCCGCACTAGAACACGAGTTTTTGGTCGACCAACGTGGTCCTAGATTGATGTTAATTGCAGAGTGTGACAAAAACGAGACTAAAAAGCTTAAAAAGCGATTAGAAAGAAAATCTATGTCAGGAGCTTTACTGCAGGTAGTTGTAAAAAAGACTGTTGATGAACATTTAAAATCTGTTGATAACATTGATTCTGGTGATAGTATAGATAATTCAATGTCTCACACATCATGTCAAGATAGTGATTTTGAAATAAATGTGCTTAATATGAGTCAAAAAAGTGTTTCAAGTGTAGAAGTAAAACAAGAACTGCCGCAACGCTTGTCTTTGTTTTCACGAGCTTCTGACCACAGCGGCATTTCTGGTAGAGCTAAAGCTCAGTTAGCTACTGCACTTTTGCGAGACTTAACCCTTTCCGCACACTGTGCCTAGTCTGGGATATCTAATTTTAATTCCAAAACTTGCAAACAGCACCAATAATATTTTAGTAAAATTTTGCATTTATAATGAAAGCTTAAATTAGGGGAATCCTTATTTCTAAAAAATTCGTTTGCAAATTCCGGTAACAGTCAACAATTTCTCATTTTACTAACATAATTTGCCGAGTCGGAAAGGGTTAAATGTCGTTACAGCGGAGAACCAAGAAACAGTAGTCGACAAATCAAAAATAGCACGTAAAACACTTAAGTCTCGTAAAGAAGTAAGGTCAACTCGAACCTGCGATCTGTGGGCCATTTACTTTGATGGTCGTAAAGAAGAAACCACAACAAAAGAAATTGTAGCTGGTAAAAGTGTCCGAAAATCTTTAATGGAAGAACACATATCTATTGTTGAAGAACCTAGATCCCAGTATTTCGGTCATTTAACTCCTATAAATGGAACAGAAAAGGAAAAAGTTACATCACTTGTAACTTATTGTGAAGAAAAAACTGTCGATCTTAAAAACCTGTCGAAGTTATATTAGGCAGTAAACACAGACACTTCAAATGGAGTTATCACCTTATTTGAAAATAAAATAGAACAGCCTCTGCAGGCAGTTGTGTGTCTACTACATTTGAATGAATTACCATTAAGAAAAATCATGGTTGCTCTTGATGGGCCAGCTTCTGGACCAAACACATTTAGCGGGGCCTATTGGTAAGCAACTTCTAAGGTGTCAAAATGTGGATATTGCCAATTTTGTTGCAATTGTAAGTGATACACCAGAAGTTGATCTTAAAAAGTTGAGCATAGACCAAAAGTATCTGTACGAAATATCCAATGCCGTATCAACAGGTAAATGTACAGAAGAGTTGGCCAGACGAAACACCGGAAACATCTCGCACACCAGGTGGCTTACCCTGGCAAATCGAATCATTCATTTGAATGTGGCCATGGATGATCCGACCCCTGAGCTGAGAAAGAGTTCCTAATGAATGTCTACATACCATCATGGTTCTAAATTAAGTGCAATTCCAGAATCCCGCAGGGTTCCATTAATTTTTTTTTATGATTCATTTCAGCAATTACTTGGAAGTCGAGCTAAAACATGTCGTCCATGTAACGTTACAGAGAAATTCATTCATGGCTCACCCAGAGCATGTTACAATAGCTATGTTGCTTGATGAACGAAAACAAATTAGAGTCTTAGCTTATAAGAGAATCCAGAAAGCTCGTGAAACAGAAAAGAAAGGGGTGAGGATATTTAAACCCATTCAGATCATTTTTAATGGTAAAGACTATATAGATATGATTGACGGGCAAACCACTTCAGTAACCGAACCCCCCTCTTGTTTAGCGATATGAGCCTAGAAGAGTTACAGTTAATTGCAGAAACGGAAAAAAAGTGGAAGAGTTGAATTTGCAATTCCTTTTCACACTCAGGTTGTGCAACTAATTCTCAAAGAATTCACAGAAGCTTCAAAGCGAGTGTGTGGGATGATCGAAAGAGATGGTTTCATTCGTGCAAGACTGAAAGACCGTAAAAAGCTACCTACGTTTGAGATCCAGAGCCAGTACAAAACTTCAGTGAAGGATTAAAATGTATGTAAATATTTTTTGTACTACTTTGATTTTTAATGTTTTTAAATAACATCTTTATCTTACATCTTTATCTATGTAATATTTGAAATTCATTGGGGATCATTTCTGTAATTTTGTAAAAGTCTGTAGGCCTGCGTAAATACTGTATATAACTTTCGGTTTTCACTAAAACTATTCTTTATGTCAGTTTTTTCTTGAAAATAAATTTAAAATTATAAATTTCAAAAATGCCATTAGAGGGCACTTTAGACTTTGGTGTAACGAACAACTATTTTTTACCGTTATTTTTTTCATCTCATTAAATTATTTTAGAAGCTGAGACATAAACTTAAATTTTGAGCTTAAAATCTAAATCGTTGAGAGTGGTTAAGTAGCGCAAACTGAACTGTGAAGGGAGGTTCAAGTTTCAAATGATTATAAAAAACGGAAAATTTGGTCAATTGATTTGCGATTTTCACTAAAATTATTTTTTATGTCAATATTATCTTGAAAATAAATTATAAAGAAAAAATTAAAAAAACGCCGACAGAGGGCGCTTCAGACTTTGGAGAAACGTAGAACTATTTTTTACCGTTATTTTTTGCATTTCGTAAAATGTTTTTTGAACTTTGACATAAACTTAAATTTTGACATTAAAATCTGAATCGTTGGGAGTTGTTAAGTAGCGCAAACTGAGCAGTGTTCAATGAGGGTGGGAAATTCAAATTTCAAATGATTATAAAAAACGGAAAAATTGGTCGGTTTTCGCTAAAAGTAATCTTTCTGTCAATATTTCCTTAAAAATAAATTTTTAAAATAAATTTCAAAAAATTCCGTTAGAGGGCGTCTTAAACTTTAGAGTAACCAACATCTATTTTTAACTGTTATTTTTTCAATCTAATTAAATGTTTGCAAAAGCTTAGCCTTGAATTTTTATCTAAAATTCTGAATAGTTGGGAGGTGATAAGAAGAGCAAACTGAACTGTGTTCAGGAGTTGAAATGTTACCCTCCCCACCCCTCGGACTCAGTTCAATTTTCCGCTATTTAATTACTCACAACAATGCAGATTTTGAGCTCAAACTTTAAGTTTGAGTTTTTACAAGGATTTAATTAAATACAAAAAATAACGGTTAAAAATTTAAGGCGCCCTATGACGGAATTTTTTGAAAGTTAGCTTTAAAATTTATTTTCAAGCAAATATTGACATGAAGAATAGTTTTAGCGAAAACCGACCAATTTTTCCATTTTTTTATAATCATTTGAAATTTGAACCTCCCCACCTCCATTGACAAAGTACAGTTTGCGCTACCACTCCCAACGATTCAGATTTCATCTCAAAATTTAAGTTTATGTCTAAGATTCTAAAAAAAATTTATGAAATGCAAAAAAAAATGGTAAAAATAGTTGTGCGTTACTACAAAGTCTAAAGCGCCCTCTATCGGCATTTTTTGAATGTTATCTTTATAATTTATTTTCAAGATAATACTGACTTAAAGAATAGCTTTAGTGAAAACCGCAAACAAATCGAACCAATTTTTTCGTTTTTTATAATCATTTGAATTTTTGGACCCTAAAATTTAATGGCTCCTATTTCCTTCCCAAGACGTTTGGGACCCTTAGTTTCCCAATGAATACTGTTTGTCTTGATGTGTACTATGACCCCCTTAAAGTTTGTACCATGAGTTTAAAAACACCCTGTATATATATAGAGAGAGAGAGAGAGAGAGCCCGTGAATGCAGACCCTCGTTATTTTATAAAAGCTGTAACTTTCTCAGCGCAGTCTTCCAACAAAGATAGGAACGATTGGTAATTATGAAATTTGGATCATAGTGGCTTTGGCAGTTAACGGGTAGCAAAGGTGTAAAAAATACCAACTTACTTTCGTCATTTTATAAAGCTTAATTTTTTTTATATTTGATTTGGAATAATGTTAGAAATCACGACCTCCATTGCCAGGCACTTCCTATGGTGGCAACCCCTTGGCAGACACCACTAAAATATATAAATTGAAATTCTAATTTCATCATTTTATAAAAGCTGAATTTTATACATGTTACTTGGGTAACTTCCAGAAGATATTTTTTCAGATGCCAGACAGTTTTGGTAGTTCCAAACCGACATATAGACATATACATACAGCGGCTTCTGAATACACTAGAGTCTGTGTATAGCCCGGCGAGAAACGCGAACCCCTTTTCCCCTTGCCTGTGAAATTGAAGACAGATATTTAAGGTTGCTGCATTCAAGAGAAAGCGAAGAAGGAAAATCCATACATTTTAACATTTAAAAAATATATGTGAGGATATTTTTAGTTAAAAATTTTTATCTTATGAAAATTGTACTGAAATTTTAAGAAGATGAAAAGCTACGAACCCTATAAAAGGAAATTTCATGAATACTGAATAAATGCAGTATTCATATGTAGACTGTCATATTCTCTGAGTGTATTTTACACAGCCGAAAAAAATGCATTGGAATTCTAACACAGAAAGTTAAAGGATAAAATAAGAGAGATATCGGAGATTTGTACATAATTATAAAGAAAACACTTGAAATCAAACTAATTGTGTTATACATTAAATTTTTCAATTCAAGGTGTATGATAAAACTGCTGATAGTCTGAACTTCTCATAAATTGGAAAATGAAGTTCTTAGTACCATCCCTTCAACCCCACTCCCCCCAAAAAGGAAACAGTTAACCAGCCTGGATTTAGATAGCACCAACACAAATAGAAGAGCCGGTAAGTAGACATAGTGTCTATATGACAGTGATCATGGCATAATTGATGTCAGTTACAAAATATATAGTTTATTCATAATTGTATAAGAAAATTTTTAAAATAGAATTAAATATCATTTAGGCAGTATATAAATAGATTAATGTGTGAACATATTAATTTGTAATATGACTGAGTAATGTGTGCAATTAAAGACAGTTAAAAAAAAAAAAATATGCTTTCTAATTTGTAAGAAGTTTTTGAGGTATAATTAAATGAATAATACATTTACATTTTGGCCATAAACCAATAAATTATTATAATTATTACACAATATAGTTAAATGATATAGCAAATTTACTACAACGTATAAGTGCTGAAGAGCTAATAAAATTATAACTTTTGCACAAAGAAGAAAAATACTTTTATGCTTGTAGATTATAGATAAAAGTAAAAGTATTTATATATGCGTCATATATTTATTATAAAGCGCACAAAAAATAAAATTAATATTAAATGTAAATATTACATGTAATTTTAAGAATTTAATATAAATAAGAAATAATTGTATAATTCAAAATACAATACATCACAGCCATATATTCATATTATTTCCATATATAAATCAATTTACTTTATTATAATTAAACTGGACTTTTATTATAATTAACTGGTATCTAATGACTATAAATATGCAAATTTTAACGAAAATTGATATAATTTTAGTTTTTAATATAAAACTCATTATAATAATATTGAGCATTCATAAGAACAATTTCTTTAATTGCAGAAAGATATATAATTATATTAATAATAGAAACATATTTAAAACAGAAACAGAGCGATGACAATAATTTTAAAACTTGTTTAATGCCCATACAAATATATATTAATAAGCCAACATCCACAATCCAGTTATCCATGAATGGATGATTAGCCAGGGTGTTTATGAATGATTACAATTAATAGGTTTAAAAATTTACTAACATTTTTTGTAGTTTTTTATGTTTTTGCTATCAACTAAACTTCGGGTGTGTTTAGATAAGATTTGCACTTAAATATTATAGAGTGACAACAAAAGTTGATCTTCACCCAAAGTATGCAAGTAAATCCAGTCTACATTTCCACAAGTAACTTTTTAACATATTCCAAGAAAGTTTAAAAGAGTTTATGCTTTCGATTTATCTAGCCGTCTAACCGTCTATCCGTGCTTTAACTCTCGTAAATGTATTCGGATTACCATGAAATTTTTGGATGTTATTCACGTTTACCATATAACGAACCCTATTTAAGAAGGCAGTTTGTACCATGATTAGTTCATTTACAGGGATAGTCAAATTTATCCGTTACATAACGGCCTATGAGAAAAACATATTCAAATTTATATGCATCTGCAAAATGCAGAATAATTCATTTTGTAAAAGTTTGCAGTGAAAATAGTAGTTATTCATTTACAAGGCCGAACACAAGAATTTCATTACATAATAATAAAGGGTGAAACCTTTTGCGGCATATTTTAACTATGTTAAACGATTTCATGAATAATGGAATTGATATACGCCTCTGAGGCTTAATATTTCACACAACATGAAGTGCATAGCATTTACAGGGATACAGAAGATTTCAAATAGAATATTCTCTCCGAAACAGAATATCATTGATTATTGCTCATGGATGAATGAAATTCATTTCTTATTATGATGTAAGCTTTTAAGTTTCACTAAATGTTTGTATATTATATGGTGTGCATAAATGCTATAGTTGACGTATTTTTTAACACAAGTAATTACACAAAAGAGCTCGTAAATGTTACTGAATATGAGCGTAATTTACTTAAAGATAGTATGTAAATAAGTTATTAAGTTTAACGTTGAACTGTTTTCAGTTTATTAAGAAATGTTTGTTGAATATAGGTAACATGATATACAGGGTTACGCGAAAAATTGATACAAAGACACCTAAGGATGATGATTTATGGAAATGTGATTTATGTAGTTGTAAGAGTGTTTTTCGTCGGAATTGAATTTTAGAAAAATAATGGCGTGTAATAAAGGTACTAGATATGTTACCATGCATTAATATAAATTGTTGTAAGAGAAATTTCAACTTCCTAGATGTTATATTTCTAAACTTAATTTTCCAATTATATAGTATATGTATCAACCAATAGATCAAATACAGTTCTGTTCAGAAGTATTGGAATATATATTTGGCTATGGGCAGTAACACTTTTTTTTTCCATAAATAACGAAGTTTCGTAAACGATTTCAAGAATTGTTGGAAAACATTTCATTATCTATGCCTAAAGCGTGGTTTTCCTTACTTGTTTGTCTTTTCCATCAGATGTTGATTTTTCGTGATTAATAAGTGAGTAAATGTTGCTGTTTGGATATTAGATTAAGCAAAAAGTGTTTTTCAATCGTTGTTTATCGAAATAAAAACTCAGTATATGTGAAACTAAGGTTATACTTTAAGAATGATTAGCATAATCACTAGAAATATGCGAATGTAAAAATAATTAGATTACGAGAGGTAAAAAAATACGTAATCAGCTTATTTCTCAAACAAATGCAATTGTAAGCATTTTCTGGATGTATCATTTCATAAAATTAAGACTTTTTAATTTGACATTTCTAATTTCCAGAAGGTTCGAGGAAATAATGATAAATTTTAGTTAAAAAATTTATGTAAAATGTGAAATATCCTTAAAATGAGATTTTAAATCAAACTTATTTCCATAGGACTCTCATCCACTAATTAAAAAACTTTTATAACTGATCAAAACAAGCATAATACAATAATCTAATATAAAACACCTTTTTGTAATTATGAAAAAAGTCATTTTATGTGTTTTTATTGAATCACGAAATATAATGTTATTTGTAATACAATTCAAAGTGCAGAACAACATAATTCTGCTTAAAAAGTAAATAACATGTATTCCTTTGGGAAATTAAACTTTACGAATTTTAAACGGTATTGAATACTATGTTCGTTTGTGAAAAATGTACTTCCGTTTAGAGTCTCAAAGAACACGTTTTATGGAAGAGTAATTTTTCTGCTGAGGGATTTTTCAGTTAGCTTGAAAAATTACAATGGGAAATGTATTTTTGTGTAACAATATATCAATAGATTTTTTTGCTTTGATCAGCATATTTCTTAAATTAAATGAACTGTAAAAAAAAGTCGATAAATTTCTTATTGGGTTTTATATATGAATGTCATTTGGAAGACATTAGTTACAGTGCTAAAATTTTGAACCGTTACATTATTTCATTTTAATATTTATGTGTATATTTGCTCATTTTTTTTTATTTTCAAAAGTTTACAGTAAAATTTCTTTCATTAAAAAATGAAAAGAATTATTGCTTTTTTTATTATATTTATGTGCAAGAATGTATGTTTTTTAATTTATTTGCGTAACTAAATGTAGTTAATTTTTTTTAAATAACTTTTAGAGTAAAAAACCTCTTTCTAAAATATAACTCAATTGTGCAAAAATGAATAAATAATAAAGTTATTCATAATAAAGATCTATGAATATAGTATCACGCAGTAATAATTTTATCAGAAAATGTACTCCTTTAAAATTAAGTATCTAAACTAAACTACAAATTTAATTAAAAACACGCTTAAAAGACTTATAAATACCTTTATTCATATAGAAATGCCTTTCAAGAACACTTTTTTTTAAGAGGAATAAACTTTTTAGACATTATTTTTTTCAGTTAGACTGGAAAGTTATAATATGGAAAATTTATATTTGTATAGCAATATATTCAAAATAATTTGTTTTGCTTCTATCCTCATATTTGTCGAATTGAATTGTCTGTGAAGAAAAAATGGAACATTTGAAAGTCGTTATATTATGCTTTAGGTATGAACAGATATCGGCAGGAAATAACTTACTTGGTAGTTGCTACATTGTCAACAACTATATTTAAAATGAAAGAAGCAACAAAAACTTCTATAATCCATCAAAATGACTCATGTTATTGAAAATAAATTCAAAGTGTGTTCATATGAGGATAAAAGATTGGAGAACGTGAAAACGTGGACCTACCTTCAAAATGCGAAACTAGATTTCTGAAATAAAAAATGAAAAACTGTCATTACACACTTCCTAAATTCTTAAACAATTTTAAATAAATTTACGAATAATTGCTTTTAATTGAACATCTTGTACTAAAATAACCTTATATTTAACAGAGTCGACACAAGAAATACGCCTCTTCAGAAAATCTCTTTACAATACTTTTAATATTACATTAACTGCGACACATCTGAAATAACAAAACTTAGACTTCTTATAGTGTCGACTCCAACTTTGGATTATTTTCCGACTGGCTTTTGAAAAAAAAATTCATTCATTACAGCATCTTTAATTCGAAAATCGCATTTACATTGTGGTGCACACACTTAAGCAGAGAATCGTTCGCATGTGAACCAGAATCGTTCACTTCATTCTTGCATGTGACAATGCGTATACACAGGGTATCAGTATTTAAGCATTGCAAAAGAACTACGACTATTTTCAACTGCTCTGATCAATAAGCGCAAAATGTTTTGATACAATTACAAATTCATTTTTTAAAAGAAAAATATGGTATTTGAAAACCTGACTACGGACGCGATTTGGAATTAAACTTAATTTTTAAATTTTTGATCAATATATTGCCTATTTGTTTATAAGTGTTTTCGATCATTAACCTATCATTCCGATCATTACAACTGTGACGAAAATGTTTTTCACCCCAGTTTTAAATGGTTATTCTTCTTTCTCTCGGAAATTAGGATCAATACGCTCATTTTGGCACTATTTTCTGAAAAATGTGTTGTAGTTACATAAAATAAAAAAGGAAAATTAGTGCAATTAAATAGCTCCTGAACAACAATACCTGCTAGATCCGTGCATTTCCGAAAGTAAATAAATAAAAAAAAAATATTTCATAAAGTTGCCATTTCGATTTAATATCAAACTTAATGTATCTCCGCGGAGTAACGCTGCAGTAGTTGCCCAGGACATTTCTTGACGGTTTCAGTTATCTGTTTCAATGAAAGATATACGACAAATTTATTCTCATTATTTTGGAAAAGTTATTGTACTGTGAAATTTTATTAATTTCTTTCAAAACAGAAGAAACATTTTATTTTCTTAACAGATTGGTTGAGTTTATTTTTCATCTTTTAAACAAGAATCCACACCTATGGTCATTATTTTTGTACGTTCCACGAATTAACATATATATTTTATCTCTTCTTTTTTACTTTCATATTCTTTGAGTTCTCATGGGCTTCGCAACCTCATGCACCTGAGCCAACTTTCCTTTTTTTCCCTCTTATTTGTCTTTCCGTTCTTTCTTCTTTATTTCACTCTCGTCGTGGTTCCATTTTCGGAGGTGAGGACAACTCTGCATGAGCCAATACCATCCTGTATATCTGCTCATGAGGAATTGTTAACCATCCACATGTTTGCCGTGAATGGCGATCCGTGTCCCAAGAAAGGAGGATCATGCAGTTGAGGAAACCATCGGACTGATTTGGCCTCTGAAGCAGGTAGACGGAAGGTGCATACTGGTCCCGTATGCAATAATCTACTGGTCAATTGACTTTCGTCACTGGCTTTAGGGATCAAGTCATCGAGCAATTGCTAGTCATCTCGTTAAGGGTGGAGACTGACGTAGGATTTCTTGTGACCATATAAGTCTTGGTTTGTGCTGTTGCACGAATGTGCATACCCTTTTCGGGCTCTGTAGAGGCTGGTGCGGCTGAGGTCCGAATTATTTTTCCTCTATTATGAATGGAAAAAATTCAGTTTCTTCTATATCTCTCCCAACAAAATGTATAGAATATTTCATCTACTGATTTATTTTATTTTAAACGCACTGACAATCTCTCAGATAGCTATTTAAAATCCCCCTTTTCTTATTGCGAAAAGATTTAATTCTGTTCTTGGCGACAACTACTCTCTAAAATAGCTACACTCAGGAGATTTACTTCTTGGAGGTCTTTTTAGCCAGTCAATCATAACTGCTCTCAAACTTCAATATAATAGGAACTTTCTCTGTTTACGTTAAGGCACGTTAAAGTCTAAATACTTACCGTGGTGTAATATTCGAACCTGATCTTTTACTATTTACAAAAGAATATCTCTTACCGAAATTAAAACACGAAATTGCTATCGATGTGCGCCGTATTACTACCGTTGAAACGAGCAAGTTACACTTCTTACAAAACACATCATTGTTACTTTCAATAGTTCTTTTTTAGCATCCAGAATTAAAGCTGCTTTCCGATCTTATACTCCTAATATTCTCCGCTGTTTCAAATGTCAACGTTAGGGTAACACTAATAGCAGCTGCCGTAGTTCTGTTACCTGCCCATAATGTGCAGTTGTGGGATAAGAGAATAATTTCTGTAAAAACTCTGAACGCTGCATAAATTGTAAAGCTGTTCATATAACATATTCCCGTTCTTGCCCTAACTAGATCCGTGAGAAAGATATTGTCACCATTAAAATAACACAAAATCTTCGTTACCATGAAGCTCGAAAAATCATTGAGTCTAGAACGCTATCTGTCAGTGTTTGTTATTCAATCTTATTCATACAGCAATCAAAATCCGTATGTCACATTAGCTCCCAAACCTGTACTGTCTGTTCTTATATTAAAAATATTCTGCACGTCAAAAACTACAACGCTGGTTACCTTCCTTTGAACGTATCACAATAGAATACCAAACTAGCCAATCACAAAAAATCACAGTTCAGTCTAAAATGTCGAAAGAACCCCAGATTAATAATAAGGCAATTAAATCTAATAAATAAAGCTGTAATACATCTGTGTTTAATTTACGAATACCCAATACTATTTAAATTGTGAAATCGATCCAAAAAACAAAAGAGAAAAAGACTGCACGGGGTTCTACGATGAGACATACGGGGGGGGGGGGAGAAAGAGCAAAATTATGTCATTACCCATGTATTACCAATTTGAAAGATCCTAAAGAACTGAATAACTATGTAAAGAAGTTATGGAATCTGACTCTTATGAATCAAGTGCTGATGAAGAGAACAATGTGTAGGAAGAAATTGTGTCTTTTTAATGTTATACATTTTTTTTAATTCTCAATTTTTAATTTTACAATGTGATTTTAAATTGTTTTTGTGTAGTATTTGTAGATATCGCACTTTTTTATATTTTAACATCTTTATAACTTTTTTACTTTTTTAGCTTTATAACTTTTTAAAAATTTTATAAAACATTTGTATTTTAACTATATCATCTTTTGATTATTTTAAATGATTCTTTTGATACTTTCTCATCTCATTTACTTTTGGGTTACAATTTTTGAATTCGACATCACATTCTTTTGGCGCAGTATGTCCTTAAAGAGACTTTGTGCCGTATTACCCCATTCAACCAACCAACCACCTGAGTGTTTACATAATAAATGAGCGTGTATGATAATGCTATTTTTTCTAGTTGATGTATTGTATAGTACATTAATTGTAAATAATATGAATAATGTGCATATTTTTTAAAAAATAATTTTACACGGAAAAAGTAAAAGCAACGGCTATGAGCGAAATTACACATATCCGAAGTGTATGATTTCGAGTTAGATGTCAGCAATGTTTTAAATTGCTCAATTTCTTTATAATTTTTGATATGTTGAAATTATCTTTATTTTATTATTGACAAATATAAATTAATATCTATGAATGTGTACACAGATGTATAAAAATAAAACAATTAAATTTACAACAAAAGTAGCAAATTCTTTATTTCAATAAATTATCTTTTTGTCGTATTTTGATATTTTATCTGTTTGCGTAGTAAATCTGTTTTCGAAAATTTTTTATGTATGAATGCGGAATAATTCAAATGTTTAGTATTTTTCTGTTGCATATCAGTTGGCTGAAAAGCAAAATAAATTTGCCCTGAAGCTTTCATCCTCTGGTGGTAGAATCATCAAAAAGATATGTCTATTTCAGTATGCTTTTGAAAACTTGAGAACTCGTAAGTTTTTATTTTATGTTTGGATATTTTACGGAATATAAGGATTGAAGAATCCAAGAAGTTTAGGCATAAGATGTATTCTTTCCAAGATTGAATCTTTGAGAAGGAGAAGACGTTTTATTTTTAAAAGTTTTTATACTAGTTTAAGCAGATTGATATAAATAAATATAGATTTTATTTTATCTTTATCAAATCTTGTAACAGAGCATAAAATTTTTAAAATACAGGAATATTATAAAATAATAATTCATTTTCAAAACCCGATTTTTCAAAAGTATTATGCTTACAAATATAATTGATGTAACCCAAGTAAAAAAATCAACAAAAAAGCCTTTAAAAAAGGTTTTCCAGTTATTGTGAAGGTTTCTTCAGCGGTTTTGAAGGAAAATCAAAAGTGCAGGTTTTTTTGAGGGAATGTACTGTTTATTTAAGATTTTATGCAGGATTTAAAATAACCTCAAAATTACTAATCAGGTATTTTGAAGGTTTATAATGTTTGATTTTGGTTTGAATTTCTTTTGGTTCAGCATGTCCTTCAAGGGACTTTGTGCCATAAAACCCCGTTAAACCAACCAACCAATTACCTGCGTTTTTACATTTTAAATGAACGTGTGTAATAATGCTATTGTTTCTATTTGAAGTATATGCATGCATTCTAATTGAAGTACACTGACTGTAAATAATACGAATTATGTGCTGGTTTTTAAAAAAATAATGTAACACAGAAAACGTAAAAGTAGATCTGTGAGCAGTATTATGCAGATCCAAAGTGTATGATTTCGCGTCAGATATCAGCAATGTGTTAAAATGCTCAATTTCTTTATAATATTCTATGTATATGTTGAAATTATCTTTATATTGTTATTAAGAACTACAAAATGATATCTATGAATGTATACACAGAAGTACAGAAAGAAAATAATTAAATTAACTACAAAAAAAAATCTTTATTTGAATAAATATTTTTTTTCCGTACACTGATATTTTATCTGTTCGCTTAGGAAATATGTTTTCTAATAAATTTTATGTATGAATGCGAAATCATTCAAATGTTTAGCACAGAGGTTCCCAAAGTGTGCTCCGCGGAGCCCTTGGGTCTCCCCTTGAAATTTCCAGGGTCTCCGCGGCGTTCCAGGAAAATAAACAAAACATGAAAACAATTAGCATATTACAAGTGAATAATTTTCAAAAGTATGTAGGAATTTTTGTCTATGTGCGTAAAAAATAAATATATCTATTACTTGGCTGAAAAAATGCAATAACACATTTCAAAACTCTTTTAATATTTGCATTATACATCTAGCTATTTTCTGTATGATATTTTTGGTTTAAATTGTTTTATTTTATGCTTCTGCATTTAATGTGTTTTAAAAATTCGATTTAAAGTAAGCTACAAGAAATAATATTCGTAATCGAATACACAACGCGAATCGAAACATAAAAGGCCCTCCAGTGCTGCTAACTCTGTTTGCCGAACAAAAGGGAAAATAGCTTTGTTCTTTGCAGCTTCTCCTATTCATATGCTCATGCTTAATTCTTCTTTGCTTAGTAACAAGGTTAATGAATAGATTTTCAGAAAAGAATTCAAGGTCATCTCGAAACTCTGATAGATTCATTTGAGCATTACTTTCCAGCTGCTCAAAATAAGATGCTGGACGATTTTAAATGGTACTAAATCCATTCAGAGTAAAAACAAAATCACGCAGCTTAAGCTCTGAGGAAAACGAAGCTCTCTCTGATTTAACATTTCTAAACTATCTAGTAATCTCCTTTCAAAGTAAGGTATCATTGACTTTTGGTATCATTTGACAGATAAGTATAAAATCTTATTAGATGGAGCAAAATACATTTTACTCCCATTTTCAACGACATATCTGTGTGAAGCCGAATTCTCCACTTACACAAACATCAAAACAAAATACAGCAACTGGTTAAATGCACACCCAAGCATTCGCTTACAGTTGTCAAAAATTACACCAGATATCAAGAAACTGTGCGAAATAATTTAAGCACATTTTTCCACTAAACTTTTATATTTTATTGTTCGTCAAACTTTATGCAAAAAAAAAAAAAAAAGAACTATTGCATTTAATATTTGTATATACTGCATATTGTATTATTTTTCTTTTTGGAAATTTTTATTTTCGGAACTGTTTATTTTATTTTTATTAAATTTTACTTATTTAAATCTTCTATCCTAGTTTTAAAATTTCATTTACTTTTTAAAATAATGTCTGTCGCTTAAAATGTCTTTTCTTAAAAAATCTTGTATCCTTAGTGAATCTCTCACTAGATTCACTTGGGTGTAATGTGTGTATATATTTCTTTTTATTTTTATATCTTTATCTTTTTAATCTGTTTATGTTATTTGTGTTAGTTTTTAATTATTTAAAACATTTTATACTGTTTTTCATAGTAAAATAATATTTGTCTCTAAAAGCATATTTTTATTCTTCTATCATTTACAGCCTCTCATTAGATTCATATTATATTTGTGTACATTGTGTAAATGCATTTCTTTTTTTATATTTAAATTCTTTAATCTGTTTATGTTATTTGTATATTTAAATTTTCTATACGCTTTTTCATCGTACAGCAACGTTTGTCGAATAAAATCCCCCCTTTTTTGTATCTTTTATCATTTAATAAACCCCTCATTAAATTCATTTAATGGTTATATACATTTTGTACATAAATTCTTTCTTTTAGTAACTTTAATTGCTTTAATCTGTTTATTTTATTTTTACAATTTCTTAACTTTTTTAAATTTTCTATGCTGTTTTAAATACTTGTACTTAATTTTATAAGCAATTTATACTGATAAAAACGCATTTTTTTCCTCTTTTTTCTTTTTCTTTTTTTTATCATTTTATAACTTTTCTTTCAGATTTTCTTTTAATTGGTCTCTGCCCCATTTTCCAATAACAAATAAGTCAGTAGCAGTTTAAAAAATATATTCTTTACTTTTGTCATCACATTAAGAATTTAAAATTTTGCTCAGCTCCACACCTTTCTTAGACTTTTTGTCAATAATTACCAGCCATAATATAAATTTAATTCCATATATGTATCCCATTGAGTTGGTAAAGTTTTTCTACTAGTTTCAATTCGTTTAACATGTGTAGTTTTTAATTGCATAGCTGTTTTGAGCCAAAAACAATGACGAAAGAAACTTTCTTCCAAAACTATAATTAATAACCAAATACTTTAAATAAACTATTCAAAAAAGTTAATCCCTTCGCGATGGGAGACCTTTGCGAAATTTCTAATGTTTCGTCACCGGTTTTTAAAAACAGAAATGTGTGCCTTAATAAATTGAAAAAAAAAGTTTCTCTGATTAAATAAGGCAAATTTTACTGCAAAGATTTACTGGTGGGGATAAACAAGGATTCTTAAGCTTTTTTGCAGCACGTATACGTGTCGTTCACCCTCAAGTAGTTAACAATGCTGCATTTAACAATCTAGCTTATAGATTTTGTCGGGCACATTTAAACGCGAAAACGGTGACCTACTTTTAAATGCATTTTTTAAAAATGGTTCAAAAAAAAAAAAAAAAGAAGCTGAGAGGCGATTAATTTCGTTGCACGTTTAGAAGCAATAGAAACTTAAAAAAGAACTAAAAACTATTCCATAGTCGCATGATTTTATTTTGGGTAGGCGGGACTAGCGAAAACGTGTTACAAAATTTCTCGTGGGTGACGAAACTATGCATTTTCTTTTTTCATGAGTAGCCTAGCCTACTGGAATTATACAAAAATATAATTCTTTCTGCCAACGAAAACTGTACAGCTTACCTTTATTTCTCTCTCTGTGTGTAGATTTTGCCATAAATAATAATAGTTTTACATAAGCCCAGTGCAGTGGATAATCCAAAGATGGCCAACATTTTAATCTTTAATTCCGAGTTCTTACTAGAAATCCCCAAAGAATATTTCTTATTTTAAAAATGGATGTCATTAATCCCAAAACAGTACTAATTGAACACAGCTCGTGTAAAAAAAATGTTTTTTTCCTCGTTACTAAAAACTTTCAAAAATCACAAATTTTTAACTCTAATTTTTGTTGTATTTAAACAAAATATCTCGATTATACAAGGTACATATTTTAATACAAAAAAGAGGGTTTAATCCTTATTTTTATTTTATTGTGTAAAATAATAGTAATATTAAATAAAACTGTTAAAAGATTAATTAATAGAAAAATTAATTTTTTAAATTTCTATGAATTCAGTAATTTTTATGAATTTAGTACTTCTATATCATGATAGGGCTCAACTAAGAACCTCAGTTCAGTGTCCGAAATTACTGGCCTGGATTTTTATCCAACAGATTTTTCTCTGCTCCATAAGCATAAAAAACATTAATTTGTAAGCCATAGAGTATTGTTGGGTTCAGGGGCTCCGACTCTGAAATTCTTCCCAAAAAGGGCTTCGCGAGTTTAAAAGTTTGGGAACCGCTGGTTTAGCATATTTCTGTTGCTTATGGTTATTATTGGTATTATTTATTATTGGTTGGAAAGCAAAATTTGGCCTGAAGCTTTCATCCTCTGGTGGTGAAATCATCAAAAAGATATGTCTATTTCAGTACGTTTTTGAAAACTTGAGAACTCGTAAGTTTTCATTTTTTGTTTGGATATTTTAAGGAATACAAGGATGGAAGAATCTGAGAAGTTTAGCCATGGGATGTATTCTTTCCAAGACTGAATCTCTGAGAAGGAGAAGACATTTTATTTTTAAAAGTTTTTATACTATTTTAAGCAGATTGATATACATAAATAAAGATTTTATTTTATCGTTATCTAATCTCGCAACAAAGCATAAAATTGTTAAAATACAGGAATACAATAAAAAGATCTTTTTATTTCAAAATCGGATTTAATCAAAAGTATTATACTTACTAATATGATAGATATATAAAAATAATCACAAAATATCCATGTTTGTACACTAAGTGATGTTGTAACACTAGTTAAATTTCCGTAACGATTTCAGTTCAATTTATCCCGATGTGATGGTCAAGCGAGAAAACTTTTTTTGTTTCCTAGAATACGCGAAATGTTCGTTTGTCATAGCAGTGCAACATTCTTTTAGAATGAAGTGCGAAGAAGAGTCACTTTGTATCATGATACAAAATGTGTGGATTAAATTGAATTACCGCCTGAATGTGTGTTGTATGAGTAAGGGTGCACACATAGAAAATTTTTCGAGCAAGTATAAAGCTTTTTGTTAATATTTTGTAGTTATTTTCATATAGCAATCATATTTCTAAGTATAGCACTCTTGAGTATATAGGGATTTGAAAGTGAATGATTTTTTTTTATTATTTTTTTATTTTTTTTTTTTTAGTAAACTTGCATAAGAAACGCGGAATGAATAAATCAGGCTTTCAAAAAATTCGGTTTTTTATGCCATAATACGCCGAACACGCCCACTAGTCAGAATTAGGTCTACAAGTAAGGTTTTATCCGAGTTTTTCTGAATAATGAAAACTTGTGTTTTTTCTTGTTTTAGTGAATGCTTTCAGTGATTTCTTTAAACTCCTATTTTTTTAAATGTTTAATACCAAAATTGGTCATTTATTCGAGAAACCTAAGCATAATTTCGCACAAATTAAGTATTGCTCTATTCTAAAAAGAGGAACTAGTTCTGTCACATCCGCTGATAATACATTTTTTGTAAACTTTTCTTAACGGGGTTTATTCAACATTAATATTAAGGAAATTATTGCACTCAAAAACATGAAAATTAGAATTATTATAGTTATATATTTGATAAACATGCAGATAAATTAGGCTACAAATTCAAGAATTATTTTAAGAGATATTTATTGCTGAATTTGGCCAAAATAGTTCCATTAAAAAAGTATTATAGGGACGAAAATATGCATGGAAATTTAATCTTTTCTTTTTAAATACACAATACAGCTCCCATTTTGCAAAAAGCATTAATTCTTTTTGTTTTGACTAACTTTTATGTGTTTATTTACATTTTAAATTCCGAATATCAGTATTTCGTGAGAAACTTTCTACATATTTTAGCAAATATTAATACTTTAATTTATTGCCAAATGACGAAATAATACTATTTCCTTTAAATAAAAAAAAAATATTTTCATATTGTTAAAAAAAAAAGTCAAATTTTCGGCAAAAACTGCTGGCAGAAACATTTGCACTAGATTTTTTTTTATTACATATAACTTTACTGCAATTTTTACGACAAAAATTGCTGGCAATATTGCTGCCAAAAGATTTTGCAGTAAATTTAACGGATTTTTTTATACAGTGCACCTGAGTATTACAAACAGAAAAAAGCAAATGGAGATAAAATTATTTTCAGTTAAACCCTGGAAAATTAAATCATAAAAATATATTGCGAATAATACATGAAAATAATAAAAAAGAAAGAAAATTTTAAAATAATGAATTCATTTAAAACCTTTAAACACCGTAAATGGCAAGAAATACATTATATTTGAAACAATCAAATAATAATATAGTAAACAGTTTAAATTTAAAAAAATATATTTACATGAAATACTTATCATTTCTAAATGATATTTTAAAATATTATTGCAAATTTTAAGGCAGCGCAACTAAAAATGTTTCCTTTTTATAATTGCTGCTATTTGCAAGTTTGGAATTAAAATTAGGTATCGTGGACTGGGCACGGTGTGCCGGAAAGGGTTAATATGCTTTAAAAGCAGCAAGTAAAAGAAATTACATCATACATAAAAAGACCAAATAATATGATAAAGCAGTGACAGTTTAAAAATATATTTAGACGAGACCTTTTCTTAATATTTATATGAAGTTTTAAACTATTCTTGTAATTTCTAAGACGCCACAAATAATATTTAATTTCAAACAACAAAAGTATTTTTACTTGAATACTAAAAAATAGAAAGTAAAATTTAGAGAAAATTAAACGAGATTTAAAAGTATACGTATAAAATATTTTACTTAAGGAAAAAAATATAAAGCTATTAAAAATACCTGGAGGCAAAGACTCTGTGTATTCACGCTATTTGACTGATCTTTTTTAAACAAACATGTAAATAGACAGTAGAAGTTTAAGAAATTGCTTCGTGCTTAAAATCTTTGGATCAAAGAAAAATTAATAAAAACCCGTTCGATATACACTGCTCAAAACAATTAAAGGATATTGCAGTTTTAGGTGGATTTTGTATCTGGGAAAATTTTTAGCTGATTGATACATGGTCGACAGACATAGTAGGTTATATGAGAATAAATTACACATGTTTGGCAGAAAAAAAATGCATTTTATTGCGCATTTGTGTACAAAAGGAAAAAACACAATTTGTGCATATGAGAAAAAAAGAATAAGAAAAGGTGTTTTCTTCAAAGAAAATCATTTTCAGTAGGGGGTATGGTTTCCACGGGCGGCCAGCAACGTTGAACACCTTTGAGGCATGGACTCAATGAGGCTATTAATGAAGAGTTGGGGTATTCCTCCCCACTCTTCCAGAAGAGCTCTTTCCAATTCTTGGAGAGTTTGTGGGGGTTGTTGGCGGCCAGAAACTCGTCTTCCTAGAGCGTCCCAAACGTGCCCGATTGGATTTATGCCTGGAGAACACGCTGACCATTCCATTCGAACGATTCTTTCCTCGAAAAGGAAATCATCCACCAGGTTTGCACGATGTGGCCTGCAGTTATCGTCCATTAAAATGAAGTTATCTCTGATTGCTGCAGCGTAAGGGACTACAATAGGTCTGAGGATCTCATCCCTATATCGGCGATCAGTCAGAGCTCCATCTCGAATGATGTAGAGGTCAGTGCGCCCGTCAATAGAGATGCCACCATACACCAACACTCCTCCACCGCCAAATCTGACACTTTCGTGCACGAACGCAGGATTATTCCTACTGCCACGGTCCCTCCAGATGAAAATACGTCTATTATCTGGATGCACAGAAAAACGGGACTCGTCAGAAAACAGAATATTGCTCCATTCATTTCTCCTCCAGTTGACATGCTCGGTTGCCCACTCCCTGCGGTCGCGACGATGCCTTGGTGTTAATCTAACACATACCATCGGTCGACGAGCATACAGACCTACAGCATGGAGCCGGTTTCGGACAGTCTGAGTTGAAATCGTGGTGCCTGTAGCCGAGCGAAGGTGTTGTTTGAGAAGAGTAGCGTTCATGTTTCGGTGACTCCGAGCTGTTAACGCTAAATACCGATCTTCATTGGGCGTTGTTGCCCGTCTACGACCTTGCCCTGGTCTTCGGCCTGCACATCCACTCTCCAAAA
The DNA here is from genome assembly GCA_964019185.1 of Maratus speculifer. Classification (NCBI taxonomy): domain Eukaryota; kingdom Metazoa; phylum Arthropoda; class Arachnida; order Araneae; family Salticidae; genus Maratus; species Maratus speculifer. The sequence continues at coordinate 234,069,822 of OZ025292.1, forward strand.
AACTGTTCAAGATCCTGGAAATGACACTTTATGACACTCCAATGGCTTGCGCTATTTCGGCTTGAGTTTGGCCCCATTCTAACCTACCAACAATTCTCCCAGCTTCTGAATCTGTCAAACAACTTCGCTGAGACATCGTACTCATCGAAACAAAGCAATCACTGAATGCCGATCATCCTTGTCTTCATTCTTTTTTATCCAGTTGAAAGTCAAATTTCATTCGCTGCCGCTGAAGCGACGTTTTTGACGTCGAACTCAAAATTTGCATATTCCACAGTTTGAAAACCAGAAAAATTTGCATTCGTGATTCTCTTCTTCTATTTTCGGCAAAAAAATTTCGTTTATATCTTTATTTTATATAAAACTTCAAATATCCTTTAATTGTTTTGAGCAGTGTATATATATATATATATATACACTGTTTACATACATACATACTTGTTTTAAGTTTAAATTTCTGCAATCTTTGAATTACATATCAAACTAATGTGTCTTTAGAGTTTCTGGTTTCCAAATGATTATTGGCGAGCACAGCTTGTATGGTGCAGGTGCTTCTAGTGAATTAAGAAAAATATATTAAAAGTAAAACACAAAATATTATAGTAGGTGCATTTATATTTATGGAAATACTTCGCTATACTCAGATTATATGAAGCTAAGTACAACTAAATTTCTTTTTAAAGTTTTTTAAACTAAGTAAATCAGGCGGCCTTTTTTATCATTTCATTCATGCTGTTCATCAAGAAATCAGATTTAGACAGCACACTTATATGTGAATATATATATATATATATATATATATATATATGTGTGTGTGTGTGTAATAATAATTTTTTTCGCTATTTTCTCGTTTCGATTCTGTTCTGAATTCTTATAAAAACATACTTTCATTATTATTTTCCGAAATTTACTATTATTTAATTATCGGCTAAATTTCCTTTCCTTTTTTTTCTTTAACTCAACATAATCTATTATTTATTCTCCTAAAAAGAACTAAAATGTATTACTTAAGTGTCAATAACTTATTTCGAAATATTAAAATCATTCCTTTAATCCACTTTCCCTTTTTAGAATAAAAAATATTTATCCAAAACTTTAACTTTGTTTTATTTATTTTTTATTAAATTATCGTCTGCTGCCATGTCCAAATCAGTTCGCATGTGGGCTGTTTACCCCTGCATACTACGCCGTTGATAAAGGGTACCAGCAACAAGCTCCGCCTATAATCCAACGGAAATGCTAAAAGTGTTATGCAACTAACTTCGAATGAATATTATTGGGGTTTTAATTAAGTGCGTCAGCAGGGAGGCGGGGCCAATTTCTCTGAGAATTTTCAGAGCGTCAGTTTTCGCTGAGAGAGACAGAGATTGAGTTAAGAATCGACTGACCTCACCAAATGTTAAGCATGTATGTTGCTTCTTCTCGTAATTTATAATATTTTACCATAGTGGTGGTATTTTCGCGAAAATGGCTTTGCCCCGAACGCCTTTTTAATTCTTTTGTGATTTTCTGTGACATTGGCTTGGAGAGTCGAGAAGTCTAGTTGTGAAGATGGAGTAACATTCAAATTTAACGATAATAAAATATGATGTTCCTTGATTTTTCGTAGAATTTTAATTATTTGAAGTGACAACACATTTCATCGATTTCCATCTGCAAAGTTTCTTCGGCTGCAAATCTATTTGATGTAATGCGATTACTGATGACAGATCGAACGTCGACTTTGCTCGTGCTATCCCGTTCACTTCGTCGGATCGTTGCGTTTTCTACGGGAACCCTTCTAAAATATCATCACACACACACACACACACACATATATATATATATATTAATTTATTTAATTTTAATTAATTAATCTTTTTTAAAAAATGAGATTCATAATGATATTTTTTTAAATTTTAGCAACATTTGTTGCTTCAACAAAGCTATGACAACAAATGTTAAATCACAGTGTTATAAAAATTAGTTACGTCATCTTTACGTATGCGTTTAAAGTATTTGGTGCATCTCACGCTACAAAAATAAAATGTATTTTCTTTTTTTTTATGGTGTAGGGATTACCTCTGTTCAGAAATAGCTTTAAATGTGCTTAAATAGCTTTAAACGTCGCTTTAAATAGCTTTAAACGTCGACTTTGCTCGTGCCATCCCGTTCACTTCGTCGGATCGTTGTGTTTTTGCGGGAACTTTCTAAAATATCATCAGACACACACACACACACACTTATATATATATGTATATATATTCATTTATTTATTTCTAATTAATTAATCTTTTTAAAAAAATGAGATTCATAATGATATTTTTGAAAATTTTAGCAACATTTGTTGCTTCAACAAAGCTATGACATCAAATGTTAAATCACAGTGTTATAAAAATTAGTTACGTCATCTTTAGGTATGCGTTTAAAGTATTTGGTGCATCTTACACTACAAATATATATATTTTTTTTGGTCTAGATTGGCCTAGGCCGAACTAGTTTATCCTATCGCCCATCAGATAGACTAGTTTTTCCTAGGCCAAACCGGTCAATCCTAACGCCCATCGGATAAACTAGTTTTTCGTAGGCCAAACCGGTCCATCCTATCGTTCATCGGATAAACTAGTTTTTCCTAGGCCAAACTAGTCTATCCTAAGGCCCATAGGACAATCTAGTTTTTCCTAGGCCAAACTAGTTTGGCCTAACTTTTATAGGATAAACTAGTTTAGCCTGCTGTTTATTGGTCTGAACTAGTTTCTCCTAGGCCGATCTAGTTTATCCTAGACCAATTCAATTTGGCGTGATTTTATTGAATTCAATGACCGCCACAGCGCCAACATTCTAGTTTGTCCTAGGCTGATCTAGTTTATCCTAGGCCAATGTAATTTTACGTGTTTTTACCTCACAGGAGTCAAAGCCTGAGAAATAATGGAACTCGCAAGTTCTGTATGTATGTACGCATGTGATTACGTATTTACGTGCGTACGTACGTAACGCGAAAACTCGTGATAGAAATATCCGATTTGCTTCAAATTTTGGATGTACATTCATTGATATAAGGTACTTTCATGATTAATTTTGGGAATTCATTGGATAAGAATAAAGGGGAGTGAACGGGAGGCTAATCCCCCACCGTTAATTTAGAGAAATGGAATTTTCATGAAGAATTATCAGTTTTCATTTAAAATTTTAGATATAGGATCATTCTTTCAAGGCGCCTCCATGATTAGTTGTAGATGTTTATTTTTAAGTGTAAAAAAAGTTCAATGTAGGTTACCCCCCTATAATTTAGATAAATGATTTTTGACACAGAATTTACGGATTTGCTTCAAATTTGTATATAGGTTCTTTCTGATAAGGGGATTCCCTAAATAGTTTTGGGGGTTTAATGGTTAAGTATGAAAGGAAAAATAACGGATTACCCTCTCACCTAGAAAAAACTAGTTTATCCTATGGGCATTTAGATAAACTAGTTTGGAATAGGAAAAACTAGTTTATCCAATTGGCGTAAGGATAAAATGATTTGGCATAGGCTAATCTAATTTGGCTGGAAATCGGGTTTGGCCGGTAAAAAGCATAATTATCACTAGAATAAGTATAAATGTGTGTTAAGAGTCATTGCTTATAACATCAATATAGAAATTTAACATGGCCACCGAAAAGGCATGATGCATTGGACATGGTGTTTGCTAATTTAATTTTTTTTTCTGCAGACTGGTGCCAACAGAGATCAGACCTGCATTTATTATTATTATTATTATTATTATTATTGCATATTCGAGCCAGATCGGAGCTGAACATAAGTTGCAATCGAACAGCGTTTTCCATTTTTGAGAAATTAATTACTTGTCGACATATAAGCTATTCTTTCTTGACGTCAATTTTTTTTTTTTTTTTTTTTTTTTTTGTGAATTCGTAACCGGAAATTCGATTCAAAACGTATTTTTAGTATTTTTTCAAAGATACATCGCTTTTATGAAAAAATGGTTTACACCATTCGATTACATATTATCCGAATCTGTTAACCTTATGCATTTCTGAAAAGGAAGTATTTCATAAATGTGTTAGGATGTAGCTCTTTAGGATTTGAGAAAAGCCGTAAGGAATGACGGAGAAATATATGCACAAATCTACTTTTTACTGAACGGATTCAAAAGTTATGATGTTTAAGACTCTCATTTTTTTTTCTTTTGTTCGAAACTACATTGATTATTTAATGAATCCCTATTTGAATATTGAAACGTCTAAGAATCTAGATAATCATTAATACATTGTGTATTTTCCATTCTGCGAACACATCATAATTTAAAATTTTAAAAATACATTGTAAATTTATCCAATAAGTTTATAAGCAGTATTTTTTAAAGGAATCTTAATTGTATGTGAAATAAAACCTGAATTTTTTGCGGAAATTGAGTAGGGCCATATCGAGCCGGACTGGGTCTTTTTTCACTGATTTTTGTACAGACAGAGCTCTGCCTGAACAAAAGTAAATACTATTAAAGTAAATAATAATAATTTGCTTGAATAAGCAAACACCATGTCCAGTGCATCATGTCTCTAAAGTGAACATGTTAAATTTCTGTATTAAAGTTATAAGCAATGACTCTTGACACACATTTATACTTATTCTAGTGAAAGATATGTTTTTACCGGCCAAACCCGTTTTCGAGCTAAATTAGATTAGCCTTGGCAAAATTATTTTATCCTAATGCCAATTGGATAAACTAGTTTTTTCTACACCAAACTTGTTTCTCTAAATGTCCATAGGATAAACTAGTTTTTTCTAGGTAAGAGAGTAATCGTTCATTTTTTCCTTCATACTTAACCATTAAATCCCTAAAACTGTTCAGGGAATCGCCTTATCAGAAAGAACCTATATCCAAAATTTGAAGCAAATCCGTAAATTCTGCGTCAAAAATATATATCTAATTTATGGGGGGGGTTACCTATATTGTCCTATTCTTTACACTTAAACAATAAACATCCACAACTAATCATGGAGGCGCCTTGAAAGAATGATCCTATATCTAAAATTTTAAATGAAAACTGATAATTCTGCATGAAAAATCCATTTCTCTAAATTAACGGTGGGGGATTAGCCTCCCGTTCGCTCCCCTTTATTCTTATCCAATGAATTCCCAAAATTAATCAGAAAAGTACCTTATATCAATGAACGTATATCCAAAATTTGAAGCAAATCGGATATTTCTATCACGAGTTTTCACGTTACGTACGTACGCACGTAAATACGTACACACATGCGTACATACATACAGAACTTGCGAGTTCCATTATTTCTCAGGCTTTGACTCCTGTGAGCTAAAAGCACGTAAAATTAAATTGGCCTAGAATAAACTAGATCAGCCTAGGACAAACTAGAATGTTGGCGCTGTGGCGGTCATTGAATTCAATAAAATCACGCCAAATTGAATTGGCCTAGGTTAAACTAGATCGGCCTAGGGGAAACTAGTTCAGACCAATAAACAGCAGGCTAAACTAGTTTTACCTATAAGAGTTAGGCCATACTAGTTTGGCCTAGAAAAATCTAGATTGTCCTATGGGCCTTAGGATAGACTAGTTTGGCCTAGGAAAAACTAGTTTATCCGATGGGCGTTAGGATAGACCGGTTTGGCCTAGGAAAAACTAGTTTATCCGATGGGCGTTAGGATAGACCGGTTTGGCCTAGGAAAATCTAGTCTATCCGATGGGTGTTAGGATAAACTAGCTTTGCCTAGGCCAATCTAGTTTGGCCTAAAATCGGGTTTGGCCTGTAACATATATATATATGCATACATCACTCACTCTCTCTCTCTATAAATATATTATATACACATAAATAATTGTAAATTTAACATAGGATGCAGATGAAAATCATTTTTAAAATGTATAATTTCATATTTTGTTTTTCTTCTTTACTTTAAATCTTTTCATTATCATACCTTAAATTTAATCATATTATATTTCTCGAAACACGAGAGGATAAAAAAAACCACACCCATAATGAATTTTTCAAGTGGGCCAACCGACACAAATAGCAATGGAATTTTTTTTTTCAGCTGAGCGTAATTGAGCAAGTCCTAAAATGAATTAGAAAAATTAAATTCCTGTTTCTAGATATCAGGGATTTTGTGGACATTTTTTCACATATAACGCTGAATTTTTTAAGAAAGCTTAATTACATGACAAAATAAAACAGATTGTTTGGTGGGAGCAATGAATAAAACGCTAACTACAGACTAAAGATTTTAAGAATATGATAATGCTTATTTTATAAAATTTAATGATCCATACAGAAACTTCTTTTAGACACTACAGAAATTTAAAAAAAAGAAATTTAATAATCTTAAAATGTTTATTTTCTTTAAATGACGAAAAAAGTTAATATTTGGAATTTAAGATTTCTAATTAATGCTATACTTAGTTACTAATTCCTAAATTGTATCATCATTTCTGACCATTTCTATTACTCTGTGTGAATCCGTGTGTTTTATAAACAGCCATTTCTGTTTTCTTTATTTTATTCCAAGAGCCTTTTGTGCACTGGGGTATTTTTTTTTACTTCAAAATTCCAATTCATCCTAAGTTAAATGCACATAATCCAAGATTTATGAATCCATCGTTGCAAAATAATAATTTTCAAAGACGTAATCCAACTGTACATTGCAGTAATTACTTAAATAAGGGAATAGGGTCATTCCATGGTAACATACGTTAGATCTTGAACTACTTTCAGTAATATTATTAATATAACACACACACAAATTATTCAAAATGTAAATTTAACATGGTATGCTATCTAAACTTATTCAAAGTCCACTTTATATGAAAATTATCTAATGTTAATTTTCTTAACTTTTGGTAGTTATATTTGCTATGGTAACTGCAATTACTGAAAAAGGAATGTAAATTATTATATAAAGTGTAATTTTCATTATCATTTTTAGGTAATTTTCATCCAAATTGACACTTAGATGGATTTTATTGACAAATCGTGTTAATTTTACATTTGAATAATTTTTAGTGTTATATTACTAAAATAGATGCAATAACTTTTTCTAAATTTTATCATGAAATGACCCAATACCTTTTCGAATGACCCAATACTTGTCTCTTTTCATTGAAAGTACATTTATGTGTTAAACGTTAATTCTCTATAATCTGATACTTCTCCCATTTCCTAACAACAATCTGCAGATAAAATATCTGACGATATGATGTTTCGGAATATAGACATCAAAATAAAATTGCCAGTGTTTCAGTTTCTGGATCTACTGTTTCAATATTACGTCTGAGTTTTGTAAATTTATTGCAGATTAAAGTTAAAAATAATCATCGTGCCAAGATTTCGCAAGCCAAAGTATGCATGTTAAGCAAACTTGTTTATTTATCTCTTAGAATTGGTAAAATTAAATAATATGTTAATTTCCTTATTTGTAATACAGATTTTCAATATGCAATTTTAGGACTACCAGATTGTGCTCCTTTTGATTTAAAAATTGATTATGCAAAATGTAGTGTTATAAAAGGAAATATCGCGAAAGAAGAATTAATAATATAACATACATTCGTAAATAGAAAAATTATCAAATTTGAGTAATGAATTCTTTTGTTAAATAAAAATTCTTTTCCTTGAGCTCAAGTGTTTAAGTGTCTTTTCAGTCGAAAATCTTCTTTCGAATAAATTTCATGAATGAATCCGAAACCATTGAAATATTTAGTATTCTTCTATTGCTTTTTGGTTTGCTAGAAAAGCAAAATAAATTTGTCCCGTAGCTTTCATCCTCTGGCGTTAGAATCATCGAAAAGATATGTCTATTTCGGTATACTTTTGAAAACTTCAAAAGTAGTAATTTTTCATGTTATGTTTGTATATTTTCTGGAATGCAAAGTTCAAAGAATATAAAGTCTTTACTGTTTAGAAGTTTCATTCATTCAGAAGGAGGAGGTGTTTAAATCTCAAAAGAATTTTATAATATTTTAATTATTTTAAATAACTATATATATATATATATATATATATATATATATATATATATACATTTATATAATGTGTAACAAAATTTTAAAGAATTGAGTAATTTGAAGGAAAATACACTTCATGTACAAATTTTAAAACAGTATTCTCAAAAAAATGTTTTAGTGGATCATTTTATAATGCAACAGATGTATGTAACTTTATAGAAACTGGTTTTAAAAATTTGCATTATTTTTGTACAATGTACAGATAAAATTTTAGTAATCATAGAGATATCTGTAAGTTTACAACTGTAGTATTGCAGTATTTTTACAGTTAATCTATAAGAATACTAGAAATGTAGAAATTATAAGCGATAGAGTGTAATGTAAATAGTTTAAAAAATAAAAAAAATAATAAAATTTAAGAAATAATTTATTTTATTTTCTTTGGTTCTTCCATGTTTATAATTTTGTTATAAAACTCAAGCTTAAATTCTGTGAATATTTAAAGCAGAATGCACAAATGTAACACCCTAAACTTTAATTTTTACAGTCTGTTTTTAGATAGCCCCCAATTGAGTTTTCCAAGTGATATTATTTGAAATCACGTTAAAATATCTATGGTCGTCTTATTCATACAATTCCCCCCATTGTTTTTATAATAGGAAAAATTTCTGCATATTAATATCAGATTTTCATACACTATAAGACTAATATTTAAATTGTAAATACCTGAATACTTTTTATTTAGTTTCATTATTCATTGTTGACAATTTTACTACAAAACCGAAGCATAAATTGGGCTATTTGAAATTAAATACATATATGACACTCATAATCTTACATTACTATCCAAATGTTACATCACAATATTTTTAATTATTTTACATAAACATCAATGCATTTTTACAACCTTTAAATTCAGTACATTTTATATTTAAGCAAGAAAATTCAAAATAGTAAAAACTTTCTTGTTACTAGAACTTAGAAAAGGTATTACATTCATTATCATGTGAATCTAATAGACTTAAAATAAAATACAGTACAGTACCAACTATCCGGACCGGTCAGAACCAAGACCAACCAGGTTAACGAAAAATCTGGATAATTGGATAATAAAAAAAAAACGGCTATTGCAATTTTTTAAGTAACTTCTGTTTGCACTTAAGTTTGCCAATTTTCGTAGTACACATCTTAACATGTTATAGATGACGTGTTAGTTAATACTTTTACTGTTTAAAAATCTTACTTTTTGCAAAATTGGTACAAAGTTATATATAGAAATACACATAGTAATTGTTACAGGTATATATACATACACTGTACGAACAAATGGGATCAGAGAAAGGATGGGGAGGTCTATCTTAACGAGGATACCAGGGGACAAAATAAGCAATTTTTTGGCGGCTTTCAAAGAATCTGAAGACAAAAAGTTAATTACGTGGGGGTACACTGCTGACCACGCAAAATACAATCCCGAGAAGAACCAGAGATATCACAGTGAAATTTATTTGGCAGAAAACTTGTTGTACAAAGATCAAACGATAAAACTTAGAGCCTTTTGTGACGTGTTGATGATGATAAAATCAGTTTTTAGTGTAACCGTCATCGTTGGATGCCACACGCCTCGACATTGAATAAAAAATGCTCTGGATGTATCACTGGTGTACAGCAGTCCAAGCGGCTACCACATATTTCTTAAGTTGATCTGCTGTAGCAGCGGGTGCTGTATCCCGCGCCAAGCGTTGTGCAAGCATGGACCACACGCTTTCGATTGTTGATAGATCGGAAGAACAAGCAGGCCAAGAAGGCAATTAAATTTGGTGTGTAAAGGATACCTCTTGAAAATTGCGTGTCACGTGTGTTTTCTCATTATCCTGCTAGAATACCAAAGATTGCAATTTTTAAATATATGGGTGGACAACTGACGTGAAATTTGAATTCGAAAATTTTCAGGTATCCAATAGTTTCTTCTTGTAAAAATCCGTCGAAATTCGGATTGCAATAATTTTTACGACTCCAATACTTTTGACTTGTAAATATAAAAGAGAGTAAAAAGATTTTCTTTTAAATCGCATATCATACCATACATTAAAAAAATTGTAATTTTACAGACGCAAAGTTGCTTACTAATTTTTTATAGGAACATTGTACAAAAATAAATGTAAATCTACAAATTTAGCTTTTGTAAAACTACAGAAATCTGAAGCTTCCCAAGGATTCCCAAGGATACAGTTATTTTTTAGTTGAAACAACAGTTTATATATGTATATAATATACATATAAATAAAATAAATTAATTTATTTCAAACACGCAAAATTTCGCATTATTTAAGAAGGGATTTTCTAAAAAAGAAAATACTGGTACCAATGATTTTTTTCCATTGAAATTTCAGGATTCATACGAACGCTGTTTACAAAAGTATCTAATAAATTTACTATTACTGTAAATTTACTGTTTTGAAAAAGTCTATCATTTTAATTAAATAAAATTTATCAATATCATCCGTTTATTTAGTGACTTCAATTCTGTAAGAGATCATTAATTTCAACGTATGTCGTGTAGACATTGTAGCACATCACTAGTAAACTGGAGATTCTTGGTTCAAACCCCAAAGATGAAACTTAAAACTTTCACTCAAAAATTGATTTTATTAAACAGAATTTCGCATTTTTTGGACAATTGAAGGGCTTATATATGTATTTTTCTGCATCACTGACATTCATAATATGTTTTGAAATTCAATTTTTTTTCTATTTTAAAACTTTTGCGATTAATTAATGATTCCCATTTTGTATTTTACATTAAACAATGTTTTTTGCTTTTAGATATTTAAAGCTTAATTCATATCTCCTTTAATTTTTTTTCGGATTTTCCAAAGAATTAGGAATAATGGATTTTCTTTAAATAATTTGATTTGAAATTTTTTATTTGATTAAAACAACTTCCTTTTACAATTATTTTAAAATTAAATTTATTGTACTACTGTCCGTGTAAGAAATTAATACTCATAAATTAAGAACTTGCATTTTTTAATAAAGCATAAGTTGTTTTGAAAAATTATTAAATTGAAAACCACTGTGAGATCTGTGATCCCACTTACCCATTTGTTATTCTCTTACTTTGAATTAATAATAACTGAATGGTTATACGTATAAGCCGCTGTTACTAGCAACTACATAAACAATTAAAATTTAATCAAGAAATTTCTTATTATTATTATATATAATTTAATAATTATTCTGGAAACAAATAACAAACTGGAAAAAAATGCTACAGAAAAAAATAATATAATTTACTTTTTTAATTATTTGCTCAAAAGCAGCACAAATATTCTGTATACGCATTTAAAATCTTGAAATTGCAATGGAAATTGTCTTTAGAATAATGACAATTGGATATGAATATTTAATGTTTTAAAATATTTGATTTTAAAACAAGTTGAATATTTATGTCACAGATGTTTTTCCTCAAATCGAAAAATAAGATAAAGAAAATTTATCTCGAGGCTTTCATCTCCTTGAGTGATATAGCAATTCCGGTATGATTCCAAAACATCCTGAACTTATAATTCTTTAGTGAAATATTCGGATATTTTTAGACTATAAAGGTAAAGGAAAATCTAGCCATTTATATAAGAGGATTTCTTAGAGGTTTGAAACGAAAATTGGAGATTAAATGCTTTTCATATAATGTTACATAAATTTCGTTTGAAAAAATAAGGGATCATAAATTTAGATCTGGCAAAAAATGTATAAAAATGGTTTAAAAAATGGTATGACTTCATGTATCAATGCAGTTTTTGCATTATTTGAAAGGTCGATAAAGTATTTTGTTATAAAAATATATATGTTTAAAAAAATGCAGTATCACCCCCCCTCCCCGAAATAATGGCACCGTCATTTTGTACCGTAATTGGATTGGAAAGAAACCAATGGGAATGAGAAAAATATAATATGAAAGTATATATAGAAATACAAACTTACAAGGAGTAACTCACACCCTGCCGAAATTGATCAGACAAAAAATAATGCATAAAACAAAGAGGGGAATAAAGTCTCCAGCCAATTAAACCATTGCTATTAACCTTTACACGGACAGCATCTGCGGAAATTTGCATGTATTCTCGGGCAGATGCTGTCCAAGCCCCCATGTACAGGTTAAAAGCCAGTATATCCCCCGAGCTTATGTACAATTCGGAATATATGATGTTTCATACCATTTATCAATCCCTGTAAGACAGTGGCATCAGTATTATTTCTGGTTTCAAATATGACGAACTTCAGTTCTGCCATACGCCTAAACTGTCTGCCATTAGCATTTAAAGCTCTGCTGTGTTTATTCCACACAATTTCTCGGGAATTGAGACGAAGGTACAGGGAAGGCCATTCAAAGACATGTATCCAATTATAAGAGATGTAAATTTTCCATTTTTATTTTGGGTGAAAAAAGTCCGGGTCAGGATTCGAACCAGGGATGTATTGGCTGAAGCCGCCAATGCTCTTCCAACTGAGCCATCCCGGACACGAACATTGGAGGACTATTTCACCCAATTAACCCCAACGATCAGTTAGTCTGGTCTGATACTCCGGATCAGCTCAACAGAATAAATCGAAGGAACTTTGGAATGCACGGACTTTTTTAACCCAAAATAAAAATGGAAATTTTACATCAGTTATTATTAATTTACCGATTGAATAATCGTGTTTAAAATTAATCTAATGTATCCAATTGTCGAAAGAATATTTGTAGGAGGAATTTGCAAAGGCCGTTGTAGCGTTATTCTGCTGAAATATCGAAATTAAAACAGCAATTTTCGCTTAAAATGGCTGTAAAGTAGTGTTTAGCATTTCTTGTTAATCGATAGCCTACATGCATTCTGGGTTAAAAGCTAGATTAAGTTTATCACCATAATCGAAGACTCCAAACACTATTAATAAACTTTCACTGACCAGCCCATGCTAAAAGCTATGCACAAGCAAAGCAATGTCGACGTAGCCAAATATCAACAATTTTTGAAGGACCGGTGTCATCTTGGCATATTCTCAAATGAGAAAAAAATTGTTTTGATGGCTCAGACAACCTTGCTTTCGATTGGAATGACATGAAGAAAGGCGAAGAATTTTCTCCAAAAGACAGCATTGTGGAGCATTTATTATTAATAGCGTTTGCAGGCTTCAGATATGATGACAAACTTAACCTGGCTTTCGGATTGCATGTAGACAACTGAATTTCAAGAAGGGTTGGAAAACCATTTATTGCGAAGTGGGAAAAGAATTGGTGTCTGAATTTGGATTTTCAAGCAGTGAAATGTCCCATAACCCTTGCAAAATCCTCCTAGGAATATTTTTGGATAATTTGGGATATATCATGGAATGTTTTGAACTGTACCTTTATCTCAATTCCCAAGTAAATGTGTGGGGTATCATCAGTAAAGTTTAAATTCCAATGGCAGACAGTTCAAGTCTCTGTGGCACAACTGAAAGCCCCCTTTATTGAGGACTGTTATTAATATTGATGATCTTCCAAGGGTTGGTAAATGATATGCCCCATCGTATATTCCAATTCACATACAAGCATGTCAGATATATTGGCTGTTAATAATAGTGGCTTTATTTCGGCGAAACAATTTTTTTCCCATCTTATTTTATGCATTCTTTTTTTTCCTGACCAAGTGGGGCAGGAAGTGCGTTTTTCTTGAATATATTTATTTATATATATACTTTCTTGAAATACTAGAATTTCATGGGTTTGTTTTGTTTCTAATTATGGTATAAAGTTACAGTGACTTTATTTCGTGAGATACACTGCACATATTGAAAAACAACTGCCAGTTTTGCAAAGTAGTAGATTATAAAATCCATTAAATGGCTCATACAAATTACATAAAATATAATTTTCTTAAGCGTCAAAATTGCACCATGTATCCAATCTCTGTAAAATGTGGTGTTATTTATGATAAAAGTACATGTTTAAATCTTGCAAACATACTTTTAACATTTTAATCTTAAAATATGAAATAAAATTAATTTCAAATACAATTTTTCCTAAATCAATAACTCATGATACTGATATTTATGTGTTTTTTATTATACTTTTAAAGTAGAATTTAAAAAAAATATCACTCTCTAACATTCAGCCCAATTACGAAAGATTAATATATTTGCATTGAAAGTAAAAATAGCTTAATATTTTTACCCCATCTAATCATCCCCATTTTCCCCCAATGAATTTAAACTCCTCCAATAAATAAATAAAATAGTAAAATAATATAAATGAACGGCTAATTTGACAAACATTTATACTAACTAAATGCTTAACCTACTGATTTTTTTAGAATTATAATAGTTTCGTTCTGCTTGATTTTTCCGTATAATTTTCGGCTGCGATAAATAGTGCTGATAACGACATGGAAGCATTATTGTATCATAATTGTATTGCAAGAGTATGCAAGTAGTAACACATTTTTATGCTCTTTATAGCAGAAAAGCTTTAAAACCTTGTGCATAATCATATTAGCTGTGTTTCTTTCTTTATCGATAAATGACTCAGACTCCATATTAAGTATTATTATTATAACATTGAAAAGGTTTAATTATAACTGTTATCCTGCTACGAGATCTCTAAACAAGTTTACAACTCTGCATAATGTTCAGGCAGCGGGGTAAAATTTGTTACTGCACTGGAATAACAAAGAAATCTGAGCTCCAAATTCATTGCAGCTGTGGTTTGTTAGCATTCGCTTAAAATGACAGGCTTCAACGCAAAAGAAAAACGAACCTGGCTGTGAAAGGCACTCAATCGACCAATTAATATCGTTAGAGGAGGAGTGTTTTAGAAAAAGAAGTTCTGATAACCTAAGGTTTTCTGTTTAAAAATTATAGCATCGAAAAATGCGTAGGAAACTTCTTTTCTTAGGGTAAAATTCGAATCAAAAATAGCCAAATGTTTTTTGAAAATTTTCGAAAGTACAAACTAGCAACCATAGTAAAAACTAACTCAAAATATTTCAGTTTCGGCAATTGATAAAAATTTATGAAGGGTTAAAATATTTTAGATAAAGATTTCGAAGAAGGTAATTATTAATATGCGCGTTTGTAATTTAAGGAAATTATGTAGGAATAAATAGTAGATATTATTAAGAAATAGGAAAATAGTGAATATGTTGAAAAACTAGTGTAATTTTGATTACTATCGCGAGATAAAAATTTTATATATCATGTTAATGGCTCAAAGAAACTCGGAAATAATCGAATAATCAATAACTACCCATAATTTCATCAGCCACTTTTCACATGTAAAAAATAAATCGTCAAACTACGTGGTTTAACTCCAAAAATGTCATATCACAACGTCATATTTGATACAAGTATTTGTTACGCAGTCAAGCTATTTTAATTTCAACTGTTAGTCCATTCACATGGTTAACTCATTTATTTGTTATTCTATAATTTTAATAATAAGTCATTAAACAGCTCCATCCGTGATTAAATTCTGTAGAATGGCTATGTCTCTTTTAATAAGGCATTTTCTAACCAATATGACAATTTCTTTCGCTCAATACGTTTCCTCCATTGCATCTCAGCTATTCCAAAAAAAATGAGTAAAATATATTTTTTAAGTTATGCCTTTTTTTAAACTTCATAGACACTTAAACCATTCTTTTGATGTTAATTAATCATAGTTTGAAAACTATCTCGACGAAAAATTTTAAAATGAGAATTCCCATAAATAACAAATATAAATACATATTAAAACAAAACGGTTGTTGCAATTCATATATTTTCAAATATTAATTTATCAATGAAAAATTCACGTTATAATATTTTTTTAAATTGCAAAATCATTGTAATTGTATTTGGGTTTTTTATTGTTATAACAACATAAAAAAAATATCACATTAGAATTAAAATTTCAGGAAATATTAATAGAAATGCAAAAAAGTATTTTAACATTAACAGCTCTAAATTTTCAATGTTTATAAATCAAAAACTTATCAGCCAAATAAGTTAAATTTCCGTTATTGTGCATAATTTGGTTCAAATGTTTAACATATTTCGTCAAAATTGAAAAAGAAAGTTTCGACTTGTTATAATTTGTGGATGCCCTTCTGTAGAAAGTTTATACACATCATTTAATATTAAATTTTATTTCTAATCATTTGATACTATAAACTTCTTCTATTATACTTAGTTACATAATTAGTTGGGGGTATTTACTTTTTTTCCACGATTGTCCACAAAATCAGTTAATCATTTTATCTATTTAATGTGAAATATTTTTGGATGTCTTCTGTATTAAAAGAGAATCACATTTTATGAATTCTTGAGATAATAAACAAAATGATCGTCGTTATAGTGATAACATTTTATTAAAAACTTCATATACCTATATGGTAAACATATTGCAAGAAATATAAAAATATATTTTAACATTAGCTGCACTAAATGTTCGATATTTATAACTCAAAACTCATCGTCTTAAAGATTTCAAAATTTCATTATTTTTCATGATTCGAACAAACGATTTAACCCTTTCGGGGTCCGATTGTTTTTTTCAATTTTTAGAAAAAATTACTTTTATCTTAATAACATTAACATTAGCCATCCAAATAGATTAATTAGTGTTTCACGAATATTTCATTGCTTGAAAGATAATGAATGTTTTTCTTCTGCATACTAACCAATTAATATTCATAAGAAATAACTTAAGGAAGAAAATTTGAGGATATTTAGAAAATGCTGTATTGCAATAAAATTTAAATTATATTATAACCTTCTACAATTTTTTGCCCTTTATTACACATTATTTTTTTCAGAAAAATAATTTTTGTTTCAAATTTAAATAGTCAAATGTATGTTTGAAATAAAAGAACAGCAGACAACACTAAGCGAATTAAGCAAATAAAAATAACTATTATTATTCTAAAACCTAAACATAAATAAAGTCATATGGTAAATGCATAGATATATATTAACTTTATTACATGTTAACACAAACAAAAGTAGATATTAAAACATAGTAATAGTCCATTAAAAAATAAGTACTATTAATAGTGCACCAGACCTGAAAGGATTATAATATAAACTGTCATTTTTTTTAAGAAGAAGAATGGTTTGACTGGTATATTCCGATTCATTGTTTTAATATGTGAATGCCCCTCTGAGGAAATTTCAAATACATAATTCAAAATTAGATTTTATTTCCAATCATTTGATACCATTAAGTTTCCTCTGTTATACTTTAGTTTCAGAGTTAGTAGGAGGGGTTTACCTTTTTATCCACAATTGCCAAAAGAACCTTTATTTATGATACGTTTTTAATGTGAAATATTTTTTGGAATTTTTTTTTACATAGAAATGGGAAAATATTTGACGGATTCTTCAGATAATAATCAAAATTTTTGTCTCCGATAAAATAAAATGATAGTGATAAAATTTTCTCACAAATTTTTATATACTTGTATACTAAAAATTCAAATATTTATTGTGCCATTGAAGATGTATTAATAAATTATCCTTTTGTGCTACAACTTGGAGAAAACTTTTTAGTATATACAATCCATCCATCTCTTTTTGAATCATTTTCTAAATTATAATTTAAAATATATATACATGTATTTTGTATTATTCCGAAGTTTTCAAATCAAACTAACGGAATTTATACTGAAACATAAAAATATATATTTATCAAAGTTCCATAGGATAGTGATAAATGATGAATTTTACTTCGATAAATCTCTTATTTGATAACTTTCATAAAATGATAAATGCATACATTTTATTAAGCGCACTAGCTAGAAATCTGAAACTTGGAAGAGTAGCATATCTTTGTTATAAAAAGGCTTGGGGAAACAATGATTATAGTCACAATTAATTAGATTAGTTAATAAACCATTCTTTTTTAACAAGCTTTGTCTTTTTTCATCGTCTCACATATTACCAATATACAGTTGTGTATTTTTAAGCATTTCAAAGGAGACTAATCAGATGTTTCTACTCCCACTGGAAGAATACAAACAAAGGAGAAAAGGAGGGGGGAGGGGGAGTGAAATTACAGGAAAGGAAACCAAACTTCTGAAAATCTGGGTGTACTGGACATGTCATTAACTAAATTATAAGAGTTTTTCCAAATATGAAAATCTTCCCAAAAGTCTAAATCATAAATTGATGAACAATCATTGTGCGCGCGGCAGCGCGCAACAATAATATGATTGAGCGATAATGCTTAAGAATAGGAAACCGCAAAAACACGGATTTTTCAATTTTTCTTTTTGCAATAACTAACTAAATACTTATCCAATTTTGATGATTTTTTTTTAAATGTTCGTCTGACCAAGAAGCACAACATAGCACAATTTTTTTTATGGCATACTGTAGGTGTACTGTAGAGTATTCTGAAAATCAGACAAAAATTTTGTGTCACAGTACTTTTCTCGAAAACTACTAAAGATAAAAACTTAATTTTATTTTAAACAGAAGACAAACTTTTTATCCCGGGGTAGTCACCGAGAAAACGTTATTTCGCTGGGCGGTTTTTCTGAAATTGCGTATTTTCCAAACTTGGTCATAAATGGGTATATCTAACGTTCTATTGCATATAGAATGTTGCGGTAAAGTTTATTTTAAAGATTTGCGATGCTAATTAATCCTGCAAAAATTCATAGCTTTACGTTAAACAGTTTTTTTACAAGATGAAATAAAAGAATAGCAGTCATCAATCTAAGGTACTTCTGATCATCGGAGAGAAAAACCAGTTACACCATTCGATTAAGCATAAAAAAATACAGAATGCTTTTTTTTCTCTTATTTTTAACTTAATTTTTTAACGAATTATGAATTTTTTTGAAATTTTTGACATGCTGATTTTTGTCATTTTTTAATGAATCATTTACTGAATAATTATGCACGGTGTCTAGCCCTGGTGGCTGTCAAATTTGATTTTTAATTTTAAATTAGGCAATTTTTTGCACCATGCCAAATTTATATTTTATCCATTTTTTTCATTTATTTATATTTTGTTTTTAGCACAATGGCATCAATGGCAAAAATGCTTGGCATACCTGTCAAATATTGGGGCCCTGTACTTTAATAAAGTGTATTTACTATAAGTATATACCGTATTTATTCTAATAGAATGCGCCCTCTAATAGAGCGCGTCTTCTAATAAAGTGCGCACCTTGGTGCTGTTTGAAAAAATAAATATACGGAAACGATATAGTAGATAAGTAGAAAACGATTACTTAAATGCATTATCGAGGATTCTCATCGATCAAAATAGAGATATTCTATCAAAGCGATGAGTGGCGATGCAGCAAAAGTTTCAAATTTTGAACAATGTACCACTCCTGTAAACTATAGCGCCCAAGATATGCACACTGTTAAAAATCTGCTGCATTTTGCTGCAACGCACTCCCCTGCTTGTATAGAAAACGGTTACTTGGCCGTGAAATGGCGCTTTCTCATTGGTTGGAATAGAGATATTATATACAAGAGGTGGAGGGCGTTGCAGTAAAATGCAGCAGATTTTTAACAGTGCACTGTTAAAAATTTGACCCATTTGTTGCAGAGTCACTCCACAGCTTTTATAGAATATCTCTTTATGGCCAAGTAGTATGGCCATAACACAGTAAAGCAATCGTTTCCTATAAAAGCGGTGGAGTGACGCTGCACCAAATCGGTCAATTTTTTAACTGTGTATAGTGCAAAAATTGGCTACACTGTTAAAAATTTTATCCATTTTCTGCATCGTCACTCCACCGCTTTTATAGAAAACGGTTGTTTTACAGTGTTATGGAGCATTCTCATTGGTCATAAAAGAGGTTTCTATAAAAACTGTGGAGTGACGCTGCAGAAAATGGGTCAAATTGTAAACAATGTATAGTGTAGAAATTGGCTTCAACTGTTAAAAATTTTACCCATTTGCTGCATCGTCACTCCACCGCTTTTATAGAAAACGGTTATTTTACTGTGTTATGGAGCATTCTCATTGGTCATGAAAGAGGTATTCTATAAAAGCTGTGGAGTGACGCTGCAGCAAATGGGTCCAATTTTTAACGGTGTACTTCAGTAATACTTAAAAAATGCGCTAAAATATTGTATTCCTTAAATATGCAACGATGCTGATGAAATCTAAAGATAACAGTGACATCTGCGTTTTTTTCTAAAACTGCGTAACTTTTGCTAATCTAAACAATGTATTAGGAAACCCCGCAGATGTTGCTGCGATCGATACTTTAGATTCCAGTACCATCGTTGCACGTTTAACCTTTTGAGTTCTGATGGTAGAATTTTCTACTACATAATTTTAATTCCGAATTGTCACAACGGCACCAGAAAATTCGACCAGATTTTATTACGACCAGATTCTTTACACATTTTATTACCAATAACCACTTTGCACAATAAAGTAATGAATTACACTGGCAACAATGCCTTTTGTAATGAAGTTCATCAGTTATTTAATTTATATAGCAGTCAGTCGAACCAAGTGATGGGCCTCCGTGCCTGAGTGGTTAAGACATCACGCCGCTGATCGTGAGGTTGTGGGTTCGAATCCCACTGGCTCCATTGCACACACTCTTTGTGTGGAGCTCCTGGTTGTACTTCTCTTGTGTTGTAATATTTCCTTGTGTGCTACCTCGTCCCTGTATATTGACGATGGCTTATAAGCAGGCTTCATGTCGAGCACACAAGTCAGATGTATGTTGTTCAATAAACAAACAAAACCAAGTGACAACATTGTCTCATTTACGATCATTGGTTGGTGAAACATTTAATCAACGAGCACAGCAAGATGCTCATGAATTTTTTAGTACATTTATAAACAAGTTGGATGAAGTTATTGCCTGAAGAAATTTGTTTGAATTTCTACAGGCTACTTTCCACTAGAGTATTTTGTAGAGAACGAAACCACTTGATCCGAGAAACACCTTCAGCAGGAATGGAAATTATTTTAGCGCCTCCTGATGGCCCTTGCACATTTAGTAGCTTATTTAGAGAACAGATAAGTATGTCTTTTTGTAATGAAAGTCAACAACAATCGCTGGTAGTTGAGCAGAATACCTATGATTTTAGTGTGAATGATCAGCATTATTTAGTTGTTATGCTACAGTTTTTTGATGAAAATGTACAAAGAAAATGTAATCGTGCTATATCAGGATTTAATGCAAATAAAGTTTCTATTGGTGGTAAAAATTACAAATGTGTTGGTGCAATTTTACACAGTGGCAATTCACCTCAAAGTGGTCATTATACATGCTTAGTCAGATGTTCAGATAATAGATGGATTCACATTAATGATCTTAATTATGATGACATTCAGTACAGAACGCGTTTTGTACCTAGCTTAAAAGATGTTTATTTGTTATTTTTACAAAAACTTTAAATGATGTTTTGTGGTTTTAGACAGTTAAAAGCATCGATTATAGAACAATGAACAATTGGGCAGTACAGTACATATCTTTGTTTTTTACATAAAAATTTTCAGCAAAATATGGTACTTTTCTTTTTCATCTAGCAGAGCACTCTAACTGCAAAAATTATAGGTAATAAAGTTCTGCAGTAGAAATAAAGGACAACACTTTAAAGGAGTGTACCTTGAGTCACTCACAGACCAAAGTGTTCATTGGGTGGGTGTCAGCAATTAGGCACAGCCACTCTTACTGGCCTTCATTAAGAAGGCCCATTTGCCTCTAAGATGGGCATGACTGGATTACAAGCATACATGCACGTAGGAGTCTTAGAAGTATACCCTGCACCATGGAGATTCTACCACCCCTTGCCACCAAAAATGTTCTAGACTGTTTTGGGAACAAACTTTTATGTTTTTCTTTTCAAATTTTACACATATTTTTGTTTATTTTGGATAGATTTAAAATTTTTCTAAATTAAAATTATCTATAGACTTTTTGCTGAGACATTCCCCTGGAAAATTTTTACTGTGCATGCCTGTTTACAATAATTCAAAGGAGTGTACCAAGAGTCACTCATGGACCAAAGAGTACACAGAGTGGGTGCCGGTCATGAGGCACAGCCGCTCTTACTGGCCTTCATTGTGAAGGTCTTTTTGCCTCTATGTAGAGGCTTCCTTCCCCCATGTGGAGGTTTAAATTCCTGATGGTGTTGCTTCTAGAAGGACACCTGAAGGATCCCTGATGGTGTTGCTATTATAGGGCACCTGATGGAAATCACCTTGGTAGTGGTACTTATACTCTACTTTTACATGCTCATTATGGGGTGTAACTGTAACATGGGTATGGCTATGGGTATCCTAGCTACCATTAATGGAGCTAACCAAGGTTCTGAGTGCAGTTACCTACATTTTTGCCTAAAAATGTAGTGATCTTCGTCTCAGCTGAGGGCAGTTTTGCTGTCTCAGAATTCCCGATGATGATAATTTTCTGTCAGTCTTCTTTGACTGATTACTGCACTGTCTCTTTGATAGTGCTTATCTGAGGGAATTTCAAATATACGTTGCATCAAAGTCAACCCACTTTTTAAAATACCAGACGAAGAGTATCCAATGTCTGAATGTTCAAAAAGACTATCCTTTTTTTGTATAAAAAAGAAATCTTTCATTAAAAGAAGGTAAGCAGTAAAAATGTAATACATTTAAAAAATACGGATTAAGAAAAAAAAGAAGCATGGTTTTTGTATCAAACTTTACTCTTGCATAAAAAAAGTTCCTGTTTTTGGCAAAAATAATGGATATTTGAATGAAAAAGCTATTCTTTGAAAGGATTTATTATTTTATTCACTTTAGTAAAAAACTGATTATTATTATTTTTATTTTTTTAAAAACCACCGTAGAATTTTGGTATAGAAAAACCTGTTTAAATTTTTTTTTAAATTTGTAACACCAGAGTATTAGAGTATGTAGCATTTTTTAATTTCAATACAAATAAGATTTTGTTTTTTATATAAAAAATACAAAACAAGTTGTGCAGAATCCCTATGGAATATGGAAAAATAGAAGGACTAGTGAAAAATGCTCCAAGGAGCAGTGCAAAAGCAGAATATGATTTTAATTGAGCATTAAAAAGTAATGGACAACTTTATTTTTTGGAAAAAGTACACAAACATTTAAAAGTAATGAACAAGTTTATTTTATTGAAAAAATGCCCAAGCATTTAAAAGTGATGAACAAGACTTGAAACTGAGTCAAGAACTAGTAAATAATATCCTCATGACTTGAAAATGGCTGATCATGCTCTTATGTGACAAGCATATTCAACGTCCTTTTTTTATCCCTGTCTATCTTAGTATTGACACGTTATCAGAATATAACATTGTGCTCTATAAAAGCTGAACTTTCAGAGCAAGTTTTTGATGAAGTAGCTAAATTTACCACATGCTGCTCCTTAACAATTTACTTGTGAAGTATTAACTCTTATGGCAATTTTATTATGTCCAAGTACATAAAAAAATGGAAAAGCAGTTGCTGTTTGGTTGTACATGTTACGTGCTTATCAGGTATTCTAACTTTATTAAAATCAAAATTTGCTTGAAATATACAGTGCTTTTGATAAACTTATCGATTACTTATGAAAATATAAAAAGTTTAGCACTATTTTATCTTTTGCTAATAAAAATCTGCTTAAAAATTTTTAGAAAAAAGATTGGATAGAAAAACTGTTTTTTAGTGATAAGACTGCGTGCAAAAAATGGTTGTGATAAGAGTAAATACAGTGCAAAGCAGTAATATCAAGGCTTTGTTAAAGAGGGGCCAGGATGTGTTTAATATAGATACTGTATCTAATACTTGTTGTGAAAACTGAGTTTTTCTAAAGCACAGTGTTAGATTCTGCCAACATGCCTATACTAAGATAGACAGGGATAAAAAAAAGGACGTTGAATATGCTTGTCACATGAGAGCATGATCAGCCATTTTCAAGTCTTGAGGAAATTATTTACTAGTTCTTGACTCAGTTTCAAGTCTTGTCCATCACTTTTAAATGCTTGGGCATTTTTTCAATAAAATAAACTTGTTCATTACTTTTAAATGTTTGTGTACTTTTTCCAAAAAATAAACTTGTCCATTACTTTTTAATGCTCAATTAAAATCATATTCTGCTTTTGCACTGCTCCTTGGAGCATTTTTCACTAGTATTGTATTAATGAGGCTTCGGAAAAATTAAAATTGTGACTATTGGACCATCAAAGGTTAGCGATAGCGGATCGTTTTATTTCAAATTTTTAACGTAAGCACTGTGTTCTCCCAAACGTTTTTTCAAAGCTCGCTTCGTTTGACCGATGTACATTCTATCGCATTCGCGAGAAATCTTATAAATACCCCAATGTGATAAATCATTTATTGGATCTTTGAGATTGGAGAAATGCATTTTGTTGAAAGGAGTATAAGTTATTTTAGAATCAAATTTTGACAAAATTTTAGAAATTTGAAATTTTATCTATGTTATTATGTAAACCATTATTATGTAAACTATTCGCAGTATCTTTAACCCCAATCGCCTTTCATTTCACCCCCTTAACCAGAAATTAGCTGCCTTTAACACTTATGTACACTGGGCCTTAAATATTTGCTCCTCCGATAGTTTACTTAAAGCAAAATTAAACCATATTAAATCCATTGCCATTGATCGGGGTTTACCAATCGACTCGTTGATTCATGACAAATTAAGAAAAGGTACTCCTTCGAACTTCAACTCTGACCACAATGTTAATTTAATTATTCTTCCTTATTTTTCAAAAAGCAGTCATCAAATTTCTAAAATTTTGTCAAAATTTGATTTTAAAATAACTTATACTCCTTTCAACAAAATGCAATTCTGAAATTTCAAAGATCCAATAGATGATTTATCACATTGGGGTATTTATAAGATTTATTGCGAATGCCATAGAATATACATCGTTCAAACGAAGCGAGCTTTGAAAAAAGTTTGAGAGAACACAGTGCTTACGTTAAAAATTGTGAAATAAAATGATCTGCTATCGCTAATCATTATTTGTCCAATAGTCACAATTTTAATTTTTCCTAAGCCTCATTAATACAATATTGTCCATCAATTTATGATTTAGATTTTTGGGAAGCTTTTCATATTTAGAAAAACTCTAACAATTTAGTTAATGACATGTCCAGTACACCCAGGTTTTCAGAAGTTTGGTTTCCTTTCCTGTAATTTCACTCCCCCTCTCCCCTCCTTTTCTCCTTTGTTTTGATTCTTCCAGTGAGAGTAGAAACATTTGATTAGTCTCCTTTGGAATGCGCGTGTCAGTTTGCTTTTGCTATTGCTTTGCAACGCTTCACGGCTAGTCCGCCTTTGGCGGCGAGCTGTGATGCACCTTTTTTCCTTTTATAATGTGACTTATATTTTGCATTTTACACTTATTTTTTAGCACTGATGATGGGACTTTAGAAGTCCCGAAACGGCTGTATGGCTTTTAAACATCTATTGCTTTATATAATTTGTGCTCCTTAACGTTGTATTATTATTTATTCCTAATAAAATGCATTTCATCCATCCATCAGTCATCACCGGATACATATACAGTACTTCGGAAAGAATATACTGTTTGAAATCTTTTGTATGTCACTGTAAATGTTATGTACTTCATATTATGATCGTTGAAGCCGTATAATTTATGTTAAACCTTAGTGACATATATCGATTCTATTATACATGAAACAGTTTAAAATATTGAAAATATGTCTCACACCATTCCCCGCTTTAAAGTTATGTAATGGAATACTTTAGTGTGGCCCTGAATGGGGCCCCTTAAATGAATAATAGCTTTATTTTCACCATATACTTTATAAAATGCATATTTTAGTGCACCTTGTAGATCCATATAAATTTTAATACGTTTGACACGGGGTAACATCTTTAAAACTCCTTTGAAACGATTTTTCCCCATGGGCAGTAAAGTACTGGAAAACTTTTGACTCTCACTGTATGTAAACTAGTCATGGTAGAAACTTCATTTTCAATAGAGTTCGTGTCAATAACTACCAAAAATTTCAGGGCAATTCGAGTGTATTTACAGGTGTTAGAGCGGGAACAGACGAACAGACAAATCGAATGCATAAGCACTATGCAACTTTGTTGGAAAGTGCTAATAAAAAAAGAAGAAGAAGATGAAAGCTCTGACTGGTTTTAATAATTGGATGTTCCTCTGAACAAATTTTGTATACATTTTTTCAAATTACATTATATTTGCAATCATTTGATACCATTTACTTTCTTCTACTATACTTAGTCGTAGAATTAGTAAAAGGTGTTTACTTTTTTCCTACAACTGTCTTAAAATAACAGTTAATTAGTTTACTTTTTTTATGTGCAATATTTTTTAAATTATTCTTTATGGAAAGAGAACACTATTTTACGAGTTCTTCAGAAAAAAAAAATTAACTGTCGCTATAGCGATAAAAGTTTAATCATAAATTTTATATACATATATAGTACAAATTTAAAATTCATTGTGCTATTGAAGATGTAAAAGTAAATTATTTCTTTGTGCTTCAACTTAGAGAAAATTTTGCAGTATATTCTATCCATCCATCTCTTTCTTAAATCATTTTCCTACGTCATAATTTGAAATATATGTGCACATTTTGCATTATTCCGAATCTTTCATA
The DNA here is from genome assembly GCA_964019185.1 of Maratus speculifer. Lineage (NCBI taxonomy): Eukaryota > Metazoa > Arthropoda > Arachnida > Araneae > Salticidae > Maratus > Maratus speculifer. Next base: position 234,096,358 of record OZ025292.1, read on the forward strand.
TCAATCTAACGGATTTTTTGCTGAAACATAAAAATATATACACTCATTTCCAAAAGTTAAGCACGGAGAGGAAAATGCTAATTTCCCGAAGCCAATCAGAAGTGAAGAGGATGCAAATCGCTCCAGAGATAAATGGAAGTATGCAAATATGTTGGTTAACAGCCAATCGCTCTTTCATGTCAAGAAATATGCAAAAAGGGCAATCTTTTAAGAAGCCAGCTTTATGATGGGTTACAGAAGCTGATTCTAAGTGCTGATAGAAGGTGTTTAAAACTTTTGTACAATTTGTTTGGAAGACATACGTGTTTCTATGACTTCGAAAAGACTAATGGAAGATTCTGAGCGCTGGCGTGCTGTGGGGCGCATTGAAGCAGGACAGTTGATCACAGATGTTGCCCTTTTCTTCCGCGTTCATCATTCTGTAATTTCACGTTTATGGAAACAATTCCAAACCACAGAGACAGTTGTCCGAAGGTCCGCAGTCGGTCGCCCAAGGGTTACAACCCCCGCGGAAGATCGATATATCGCTATTGTAGCCAAACGGAATCGCAGAGCGAACTCCACACGTGTGACATCTACGGTTACAACGTCCATTGGTAAGGCGATATCTGCAGCTACTGTACGCGGAAGATTACATATGAGTGGACTGTACGCCCGGGTACCTCGAGTTTCTGTTCCTCTATCCGTTCAATCAAAAGGGGCGCGATTAAAGTGGTGCCGTTAACTTGTGAATTGGACTGTGTCTGACTGGGGCAGTGTTATGTGTATTGATGAGTCAAGATTTGCTTTGCAGCCATATGGAAAACATATAAGGGTATGGCGTGAACAAGGAACACACAATCACCTTCATACCATCACGCATTCCGAGGCGGAAGCATTGTCATTTGGGCAGGGATTTCATTAGAATATCGCACCGACCTGCAATCTTTAAACTGGGTTCTGTGGCGGCTGTGCGGTATCGAGATGAAGACTTAGAACCCATTGTGAAGTTGTATGCTGTAGCAGTTGGCCCTACTTTTGTTTTAATGGACGATAACGCACGTCCACATAGAGCTGGCATCGTCGATGACCACCTGGAGAGTGAAGGGATTGTTCATATGGCGTGGTTAGCTTATTCGTTCGATCTTAATCCCATTGAAAATCTTTGGGATGCTCTCGGCCGTGCTGCTGTATGTTTACATTTCCCACCTCCAGCCACTCTTACTGAGCTGGTAACTACTCTACAAGAAGAATGGAGATTGCTTAGTTCTGCGGTGATTGACCACCTAATTGAAAGCATGGTCACAAGGTGTAAACTTTGTATACAAATGAGGAGGGATCATATACCCTATTAATGTTTTTTTTTTCATTTTATGCTGTTTATTTCCACTTTATACATAATTCTGTTTAAGTCTCCAGTATGCCATTATCTGATAACTTATAAAAATTTAATATTGTTTTCATTTCTGTATATAATTATTGATTTTGTTTTATGCATAAATATATATGCTACTTTCCTGCCGAATTTTGTGTCAATCAAAGCAGTATTTGTCGATTTTTTTTGCATTTTACATCTTCGTGCTTAACTTTTGGAAGTGAGTGTATATTAGGGTGGGCCGAAAAAAACTTTTTTTCGATTTTCGATTATGGCGGGTGCGGAAAAGTGGCCACTGGTGGCACTCAGTTCATACAAAAAATTTGAGATTTTTTGGACATTTCCTTACCCTGCCGCAAACGGCTTGAAGTTTTGCAAAAATGTTCATTTTTGAACTTTTTTCGAAAAAAATTAAAAAATGTTAAATTAAATTTATTTTGGTTGTATTTACTTGAAAAGGCATATTTAATGTACCAAATGTTTAAATAAGATCTGATCATGCATTATTTAATATCTATGTGTATTATAACTTAGGCTATTTTTATAGTTTTTTCGCGTATAATAGGCAAAAGTTGTATTTGTTTGAATCGATAGTTAGTTTCTGTATTATTTATGTAACTTGGTCTTCTTTATATATTTTCTATGTGTCAAACGTCATATATTTGGGGAAAAGACAGCAGTATGCTTTAAAAACAAATCTGGAAGGTGAGAAAGAGGTGAAGCAGGACTCTAAGCGCACGCAATGATTCGCCGTGATACTCAGGGAGTGAAGGACGAAATATTTGAGAACCAAAATTCGATAAAGGATTCTTATTATTTATCCTTGCTCAGTTACCTGCTATATTTGTTCAGTATTAACCTGAAACCCTTTTGTATTGATATGCAGTGCTTTTTGGGTCGTTTAATGTGCCATTAGAGTGTTTTGTGCGTTTTATTACAACGGGCTTAGAAATGGCTAGTACAAAGGGCCATGACAATGCAAAGACACGCGATAGAGTGAAAAGGAAATCTTTAGGGGCATCATGCATATTGAAAGGATTGCAATTGCCAACCTATGCTGATAATCATGCGCCACTACTACTGGTTGCTTCACCATGTAGAAGTTGTGACAGCAGAGTATACGAATCTCGTCATCGATAAAAACAAAGTCAGAAGAGAGAAATAGAAACTTGGAAAGAAGATACAGGCAGAAGAAGTTATTGAAAGAAGGAAAATTAAAAGCATATTTTTTGATGGTAGAAAGGATAAAAGTATATTCAGAGGAAGAAAAATAACAAGCAGCACCGTCGAGAGAGGCGTGGAACACATCACCGTGTTGTTTGAACCTGGTTAGGAATACTTGTGTCACTTGATACCTCGTTCCGTTACCTTGATATCTCGTCAGTTCAGAAAAGTCTAACTTGTGGTGACTTGGAAGATTGTATAATGATTTTGCTATTTCTTTTCCGTGACCGGAACAAGGTATCAAGTGACCCGAGTATTCCCAACCAGGTTCAAACAACACGGTGATGTGTTCCGTGCCTTTCCTTCGACAGTGCCGCTTGTTCTTTTTTTCCTCTAAATATACTTTTATCCTTTCTACCATAAAAAAATATGCTTTTAATTTTCCTTCTTTCAATAACTTCTTCTGTCTGTATCTTCTTTCCAAGTTTCTATTTCTCTCTTCTGACTTTGTTTTTATCGATGACCAGATTCGTATTCTCTGCTGTCACAATTTCTACATGGTGAAGCAACCAGTATTAGTGGCGCATGATTATCAGCATAAGTTGGCAATTGCAATTCTTTCAATATTCATGATGCCGCCAAAGAGTTACTTTTCACGCTATCGCGTGTCTTTGCATTGTCATGGCCCTTTATACTAGCCATTTCTAAGCTCGTTGTAATAAAACGCACAAAACACTATAATGGCACATTAAACGACCTAAAAAGCACTGTATATCACCACAAAAGGGTTTCACGTAAACACTGAACAAATGTCGCAGGTAACTGAGCAAGGATGAATAATAAGAATCCTTTATCGCATTTTGGCTCTCATCTATTTCGTCCTTCACTCCCTGAGTATTACGACGAATCATTGCGCGCGCTTAGAGTCCTGCTTCACCACTTTCTCACCTTCCAGATTTGTTTTTGAAGTATACTGCTGTCTTTTTCTCAAATATATGACGTTTGACACATAGAAAATATATAAAGAAGACCAAGGGACGTAAATAATACAGAAACTAACGATCAATTCAAACAAATACAAATTTTGCCTATTATACGCGAAAAAGCTATAAAAATAGCCTAAGTTATAATACACATAGATATTAAATAATTCATGATCGGATCTAATTTAAACATTTGGTACATTAAATATGCCTTTTCAAGTAAATACAACCAAAATAAATTTAATTTAACAATTTTTAATTTTTTTCGAAAAAAGTTCAAAAATGAATATTTTTGCAAAACTTCAAGCCGTTTGCGGCAGGGTAAGGAAATGTCCAAAAAATCTCAAATTTTTTGTACGGACTGAGTGCCACCAGTGGCCACTTTTCCGCACCCGCCATAATCGAAAATCGAAAAAAAGTTTTTTTCGGCCCACCCTAGTGTATATATCCTAGTTCTATAGGATAATGATAAATGACGAGTTTTATTTCGATAAATCTCTCATTTGATAACTTTCGTAAATTGATAAATGCATACATTTGATAAAGCGTACTAGCTAGAAGTCTGAAACTTAGATAAATAATATATCTTTGTTATAAAATGGCATGGGCGTAAGAATGATAATAGTCACAATTAATACGATTAGTTTATCACCCCTCCTTTTTGACGATCTTTGTCTTTTAGTCTTCATCTCACTTATTACCAAAATTCAATTGTGTACTTTATATCAATTTTATCTTTTTTTTCCGATTATGCACATTTTCATCTTTTTTTTTTTTTTTTTTTTTTTTTTTTTTTTTTGAAGGGCAGATGGAACAACTTGGCAAGCTAAATGAAGCAGATTTTGCGAAAAATTTAACATAATGTATTTTATTTAAAATTACCGAATGGCTATATGGAACAGATTTAAATGTACTTATAAACTTAAATTTGAAATTTATTGAATTGTGGAAGTAATGTAAGTAAAATATTCTTTTCTCAGATTGTGTACACAAAAGTTTGCACTAATTACCATCAATCTTTTTTAGAAAAAAATTTTCAATGTCAAATTTCTAAATAACTTTTTCTCATCCTAAAACTTCTACGCCGATTAACTGAAATTGTGTTGAAACATAACAAAAATATATGTGTACGACATTTCTATAGAATAATAATTAATGAAATATTCTTTTCCGTTAAAGTTCTTGTATTATGACTTTCATAAAACAATGAATGTACTTATTTTGAAAAGCGCATAAGTAAAAAACCTGTAGGCTTTTAAAAAGTAATCTTTGTTTATTATTACAGCTGTGTTATTCATCACAATGTTTAATAAATTGCCCTATATTTTAAAGATTGCTTTAAAATTCTTTTTATCTATAACGTTGCGATATGATAAAAATAATACATCATCCTCGGGTCCTCTAAAAAGCTTAACCGATATACTAGTGAAATATCTTTCCATGTGATAATTAAAATAAAACGTTATGAACCGGTATAATAATAAATTTCCTTTATTTAAAGCAAAAATTACCTCAATTTCCAGTATCTGATAACAGTTTGGGGATTTGTTTAATTTGCCAAAATTGGGCGACGGGATAATCAAGTAGAAGAAAAATTTTACGCAATGTAATAATAAATTATATAAAATATATCAAATGTTTAATATTATTATTTGTTAAATAATATTTGTTAATAATGTTGGTTTAATTACGAAAAAAGGATAAATGCTTTAGGATAAACTCTTAAAAAAAGGATAAATCTTTCATTTTATGCAATAAGAGAAATACTACAAAATAATACTTAATAGTCCATGATTCAGATGTACAATAATATTTTCGCTTCTTTCAAATAGCTATAAAAGAACGAAGATATTTAAAAACCTATAATATATTATATACCTACAAAATAAATTAATAAATTAGGCGATGGGTAATCAAGTAGTAGTTAAAATTTTCACAATGTAATTTTAAATTATTTAAAAATATCAACTGCAAACAAATATTTGATAATAATATTGTTTTTAATTAAGATAAAGGAAGAAGCAATAATCTTTTTTATGCGATAGGGAAAACAGTGCATAATAATACTTCATGTTTCATGATTCATAAGTACAGTAACAATTTCGCTTCCTTCAAATAGCAATAAAAGAACGAAGATTTATTCAAACTTGCTTATCATAAAGAAAAATGTTCCATATTGTTAAATTTATGTATATATCTTTTTCAATATGTAACAGATGTAAATATTTTTATAAAATTAAATAAATAAACGTAAACAAATTTAAACACTGCAGTAATAAATTATTTAATATCAACTGCAAGCAAAATATATGTTAATATATATATATATATATATATATATATATATATATATATATATATATATATATATATATATAATGCTATAGAAGAAACAGCACAAAATAACTCTTAATATTCTATGATTGAAATGTACATAATATTTCCCTTCTTTTGAATAGCAATAAATTAACAAAAATATTTTCATTCCTGCTAATCATAATGAAAAACGCTCTATAGCGCTAAATTTCTACATGCATGTATTTCAACAGGAATCATATGCAAATATACTTATAAGCTTAAATTTGAAATTTATTAAATTATTGAAGTAATGGACGTAAAATATTCTTTTCTAAGATTAGCTTACACAAAACTTTGTAGTATTTACCATCAATCTTTTAAAAATCCTTTTTATAAGTCTAAATTCTAAATAATTTTTTATCATCCTAAAACTTCCACATCAGCCTAACTGAAATTTTGTTGATTCATAAAAATGTATGTATACAAAATTTCCATAGGATAATGATTAATGAAATATTCTTTTGCGATAAATCTCTTATATGATAACTTTCATAAAACGATGAATGTACATATTTTGAAAAGCGTACGCGCAAGCAACCTGTCGGCCTTTAAAAAATAGTCTTTGTTTATTATTATAGCTATGTCATTCATCACAATGTCTGATAAATTGTCCTATATTTTTAAGATGCATTTAAACTTCTCTTTCAAAAAAGGTTCGGTATGATTCAAATAATACATCATACACACGTGCTCTAAAGAGCTTAACAGATATCATAGTGAAGTTCTTTTGCACGTGATAAATGAAATAAAAATCATAAACAGATATAATCAATTATAAATTTTCGTTATTTTAAACAAAAATTACGTCAATTTCGATACTCTAGCGAATTTTTAGGCGATTTGCATAATTTGCTGTAATTGTGTGACGGGATAATGAAGTCGTAGAAAAATTTTACATACTGTAATAATAAATTATCATCTATATTATAAAGCAGTAAGTCCTAAAACTTCCTCTCGAGTGTTTTAAAAACTACCCAATGGATTCCTTTGCAGATTGTATCATTCGATAGGAAATATTTTTGTGGAGGTTTATGATTCAAATATACACGGATAACTATGATTCATGGTAATACATTCACATTTTAAGGATATTTTCGACGAAAGGGTTATCAGTAATTATTATTGGGTGAAAATTATCAATACTAAAAAAGTATATATCTGTTAGAAATATTACAAACATCCTGCAAATAAAAGCAGAAAATAACTAATGATAATAATAATAAAGAAAAACCGTTAATGAGGCATAGTATAATCGAAAAAAATTATCTTAAAAATAAAAGAAATATTTGTAATGCTTAAAAAATAACTTAACGTGAAATATTACCATTGATACAACAGTTGGCAATTTATCGCTTGCGTTAGAATAAAAAAAAATGAATATGAAAAAATAAATTTTCATTAGATTAATTTTAAACACGGTTATTCAATCGGTAAACTAATTATAACAGATGGAAATTTTCCATTTTTGGATGAAAAAAGTCCGGGCCAGGATTCGAACCAGGGATGTATTGGCTGAAGCCGCCAATGCTCTTCCAACTGCGCCATCCCAGACACGAACACTGGAAGAAAATAGCGAAATAGTCCTACAGTGTTCGTGTCTGGATTGGCATAAGAGCATAAGCGGCTTATGCCAATACATCCCTGGTTCGAATCTTGGCCCGGAGCTTTTTCACCCAAAAATAAAAAAATTATATCTATTATAAATGATTTTGAATAATAGTTATTTTTCTTTTTCTTTTTTTCTTTTTTTTATCGAATTTTCGTATTTTATTACTTTCAGCAGAAAAAAGATATAATTATAAACGTTGCTGTTGTGAGTTACATATTTGGTTGTTTGCGATTTTTATTTTGCTTTTATCGCCAAAGAATGTGATTTTATGACATAAATGCATATGTCTGACATTAGGTTATCGATGGTCAAGTTGATGCTTGTTGATAGCTTTTTTCAGTGAAGATAATTTTTGGATTCTATTTCATTTAATATTGAATTGTAAATTATATAGATATGTGTTAATATTTTAAAAAATTGGAATCATATAATATAGGAGGACCAATTACACTGTTTGATAATATAACATATAATAAATTCAGCTCATCAGTGTATACTAGATGTTAAATTTTTTAATTAAAATTCATGTACTACTTACAACTAAAGTAGAATTGATTTCCCACAGTTTCGAACAATAAAACTTGTTCATCATCAAGGAAACATTAGAAGATAAAAAACTAACACGTTACACAGTTCACATAATACAATACTAAAAGCAAAAACCCGCCTTTCTTCTGAAGGAAATCCAAAATCGCATGTGAATACAGCAGTGGCGCCATCTACAGTATAGAGATCAAATTAAAGTTCATTCGAATTTTCTGTTTTTAGAAAGTCTATCCAAGCACTAGGCATAAAATAGGATAAATTATCGTTACATAGTTGGTTATTCCGTGTTATGATTTCTATTGATTCACGAATTTTAGACTTATGGGGGTTCGTTTGCCGAGAAATAATTCTTGCGTTGTTATAATCAATTGATTGTACTTCATTTATGGAACAGAGTCTTCATATGGATGTGCTTGGTTTATTATACTTAATATCTCTTTTATGTTCTTTGAGTCTTTTGCAGAATTTTCGACCAGTCATTCCTATGTAATATTTGAGTTGATTGTTGTTAAGCAAAAAAGGTATTTCATATACACCTGAATAATTAATGGGGTCTATTGGGTGTAGTTTCTTGTTTATTACTTTCATAAGATTAGGAGGAGTTGATGCTATTAGTTGAATATTATATTTCTTGAATAACTGTTTTAGCCTTTCAAAGATGATTGGAATGTATGTAATTTTTCTGCAAGATGGTTTGGTGGTTATTTCTTGATTAAGATTTGGTTTATTAAAATTATTAATAATCTTATATATTGTTTTTGGCTGGAAACCATGATTGCTTGCAATTTGAACTATAATACTAATTTCATCTGTTAGGTATTGCTCTGAACATACTTTGAATGCTCTATGGATGTAAGATTTTATGGCACTGAGTTTATAAGTCCATGGGGCTATTGCATTCTTAGGTATAATTTTACTTTCTTTATGTATACTTTTCTATTGATTTTGTTATTTTCTTTTATCAGTAGAATATCTAAGAATGGAAGAGTATTATTATATTCTATTTCCATAGTAAATTGGATGTCTTTATCAACTCTATTGATTTTAAGGAAATCTTTCAGGGATACCAAACCATGATCCCAAACTGCAAAAATGTCATCCACATATCTTATCCATATGCTAGGAGCAGGTTGTATATTATCTAAAATGTAGTGTTCTAAAGGTCTTAATTTAAATTCAGCAAGGAGACCAGATATAGGTGAACCCATAGGTGCTCCTTTTGTCTGTTTGTAATACTTGTTTTTAAATATAAACACATTACTGCCAATTATTAGATTTAAACCTGCCTTTAAAGAAATCTTCATATTTTCATTCATGTTCACCTGTTTATCTAGATGCTTCCCTGATGATGAACAAGTTTTATTGTTCGAAACTGTAGGAAATCAATTCTACTTTAGTTTAAGTAGTACATGAATTTTAATAAAAAAATTTAACATCTAGTATACACTGATGAGCTGAATTTATTATATGGAATTATATAATTAAATTTTAGCTTTAGTGTGAATTTCTGCCTCACATACATATTATAAAAAATATCTTTTCTAAAGTTTTTCACCGTAATATTAAAGAAAGCGATCAACAAACATAATCATATTTTTTTTTTATCAAATACTTTTTATTGTTTATTGAATTTTTCTTGCGCCATTATCCCAAATTGACTTACGGGAAAAATTACAGCTCTAAAATATAGAAACTAAAGAAGGAAACCTAGGCAATTCCAAGTATATTTATGCAGTTATGTGTTTTTACTATTGATAAATTCAAAGTTTTGAAATTATAATTGACTGTTGAAAAAATGGCACAGGTGTCACATACACATTGGCGCGATTGCAACAAAACGTCAATTTTATGCCTCATATTGTAGTTCCGCCGTTGTTCAATTTTTAATAAGCTGTTTACTTACTTTTATTTTTTTTAAGATATAAATTGTTCTTTTTATTGAATTATTAACTAAACATTTTTTATTTATTATTATTTCCTTTTTTAAAATAATAGGAAACATTGAAAAAAATATATATATATGGAACTAGTATTTCAAAACGAAGTTTTTCCCAAATTGGCATAAAAAATCGCGTAACTGTGGTGCATATATGAAATTTGTGCCAAAAATGTTTAAAAACCTATGCAATTCAAAGAAAATGTTTGCAATTATGACTATCGATACATTCAGGATTTTGAAATAAAGACTGACTGCTGAAAAATATTTACAAGTCTTTTTTAATTAGCCATTTCTTCTTCGATTTTATTTAATATTTTCCCGATGTTAGATAATGTTTAAAAAGATATTGGACTAATCTTTGATAATTGAGCACCGCCAATTGGCATATTTGCTATATTATTGAAATTTTTTTAACACAGATATCATCCTCGAGGTAATTAGAAGACTCTATAATGGCGTTATTTTACCTGAGATGTTAACCCTTTAACCTTCCTACCCTCTCCAAATTTTACTCAATCTTGATAAAAACATTTAACACCAGAATTATTATTTATAACATTTTCATAAATTTAATTGACTTTTTACTCTTAATCTGGCATTTAACATTCTTTATAAAAAAGTTCTGCTTCGAATTGTATAAAACAAATGATAGCTATGGGTCGATTAGACCCATTCAGGGTAGGAAGGTTAATTCCCATGCTAAAACACGTTGTAGAAATTATGTAGTTCATTTCACACCAGAAAAATTGAATGGTTAATTTCGTTTTATTTAAATACAGAATGTTCTGTTATTGATTAGAGCAAATATTGTTGTTTTAATTTTCTGGTGGGAACTGAAATATACGAATGAAAATATCTTATGCGGTCTCGGGCGGTTTGGGATCCAGAGGGTTAACCCAATTATTGTTATTTTTTTATACGTAAAATGTTTACTTAAAATTATATAAATTGTTGTTTTTTTCTATAACTATTAATTTTTTATTGATTATTACTTTTTAAATAATAGAAAATAATTCAAATATATATATTAGGGTGGAGTGAAAAATCGAAAGTTGGAATTTTGATTTTGGATAACAGCCAAAAGTTCCCTTTACTGCCTTTAATACACGTGCAAAATTTAATTGATTTTGAAAAAACCCCTCAAGACCACACCAGGACATTTATATTTTGATTGATTTACACGATAGATTTTTACAATAAATTGTACATCAGCGGGATTTTTTGGTAATCTCGTTTGACATTTTTATATTCAAAATGTTTAGTCTAATTCCTTTCATCATTTTCAAACTTTCAGTCTTTATTTTTAAATATTTGAAATGGTTTATTGAGTTTTAAAAACTGTAAGTTGTCATTTTTACAGTCAAAATGAGTGAGCGTGAAAGCAAATGGAAGTTTACCATTAATAGAAGTGCAATGGAATATCCTATATTTGGTAATTCTTCAAAACTTAATGAAGCTGTTTTGCCAACAATAGCACAATGCTATAAAATATTATTACTATACAAGACAATAAATAAAACACAACAGTAATTGTAAAGTTCCGCGAAAATCAGAGGTGAAAACATCCTAAGAGAAAACCTCGAATGCATCAATTATTGTAGTTTCCCAAAGACGTATTGATCAAATGATAGACAACAATTTTCCTGAATATCAGAAGCTTATTCAATTCCCTAAAATTAAAGGAAATGATGGAAAATTGGAGATAGATTACATGAGCGAACTATAAATGAAAAACATGTATTTCTGATTACAAGAGCCAAATTAATTGTATTTGGGACACATTACACCATATTTTTTGACCAGGAGAGAATATTGCAGGAAGTATTAAAATATTGCACTGAAAAATGCAATAATTGATAAATTTATGGCAAAATGTTGTGACGAAACAACTGTAAAATTTAAGATAAAAAACATGCTAATAGATTTTTGAAACTAAGATTTAGTCGTCCGTTGTGGAGGTTAATATGTCAGCTTTCTGAAAAAGAATGGCCTCTAAGTTATTAAACTTGATAAGCAACACAAAGGCTCATGACCTTTTCTTGCTCCAATTGGAAAGTCGTTGGATCAATGTGAACAAAAAACAGTTATGGAAATTTAAAAATATTTGCTCCAATTACCGAGAAATGAATTCTGGAGAATTAAGTGCAGACCAAAATTATTTTTGTGACATGTGTCAAACCTTTCCATATGGTTAATGCTCCTAAAATCTGGTAAATCGTAATCCAGCAAGAATGTCGTGCTCTAAATGATTGACAGTTGCCGATTGCTTACTGGGTTTGCATATTGGAAGTCAGAATTCATCTTAAAATCTGAAGATTATGGCTGAATTTGTAATGAAAGTACATTCGTCTATGTTGTTTCATTTCAAGAAGAATTCTTCTTGCAAAAATGGAGCTCAAAATGTTTTTTTTTAAACAATTAAGTTTTTTCGTTATTTGAAGGAATATTTATAGAAAATTGTTGATCCCTTTATTGAACGAAACGTATACGTATAAATTATCGCGCCAAATTTGCGCGTATATGACATCTGTGCCGTTTTGTTTGTGTATTAAGAAGACTTCTAGGTCATCAACCTGATTAGAGAAAATTAGTCAGATTAGTTAATTCGTGATTATTAAATTTATGGTTTTTCATTATGAAACAAACGAAATAACGAAAATTAACTATTGGTGCAATTGGAGAATTAACGACTGCTTGATGTTATTTATTTTAAATATCGGGATGGCGATTTTTTAATTATTTGTTTACGTTTTCTTTGTTTGTATTGTTATAAACATTTTTCTATTTTTATATACGCATCACCTTGGCGCGATTTTTTTTTCTAACGTCAATTTAGCGAACTCTGCATTTTCAAATATTACTTACATACTATACTATTTTTAATAATTTTCTATTATTTAAAAAAGAAATAATAATAAATAAAAGAAGTTTAATTAATAATTACAGAACCAAACTTTTTTATTTTAAAAAATAAAATAAATGTAAAGAAATAGTTTATTAGTAAATGAACAACATTAACTGGATTACCACATCCAGTGGTTACATTAATATACCACATTAATGCATCGTACCTCGTGTCAACGTGGTCTGTACATGACATCTGTTCTGTACCTAAACATGATTGACAATATTATTTTCTTCTTAATTTGTTTATATTATTCGGAACTACTTGATTATCAAATCGACCAAATAACTGCAGCCAAAGTAACTGATTAAATGTCAATAAGTGATAATGGTAAATGTCACATTCATTTGACATTAAACCTATTACACGTGTATGCTACGTCATTCATTACTCTTTAATTCAACGTTTTATTTGCATTTCTATTAATATTTTAGTAATTTATTGATTATTTGGTTATTTAAAATAAAAATTATTTACATTCGGGGGTATAATTGGACGAAGAGTTTAGCAATATGCATAATTTTTCGTAATTGATAGATGGAATAAACAAGTAGTACCCATTATTAATTTAAGTTCTATCTGGATATTTATATTGATAGAACTGGCGAACTTAGAATTGATAGAACGACTTCTCCACCTAGGCATATGCCAAACAGTCGTTAATTCTGTGTTTTAGCCTTACTATTATATATTTTTATATGCAGTATTTTTACTATCACTAAAAAAATAAAATTTGCAATGTGCTGGAAAAATAATCTGATATAAAATGACAATGATGTAGAATAAAAAATATATATTTATAATCAACTCATCATTCATTCTAGTTAAAAAATTATCAGGAAAATAAATATACTTTAAAATCAGTTAAGAAAAGAAAATAAATTATATGTAAAAAATAAATGATAAAGGAAACTGTAATAGATCTGCCAGAAGAGGACGTTTATTTAAAAATGTAATGTAACATGTAATGAGATTGTATGTAGAGCAACAATCTCATTACATGATTGTTGCTCATGTAATAAGAGCTACATGAGCAAATTCATACAGCTCCATATGAGTGGGGTTATATGAATTTGCTCATGTAGCTCTCATTGCAGGAGCGGCAATCATGTAATGAGATTGTTGCTCTAAATATAATTTCATTACATGTTACATTACATTTTTAAATAAACGTCCTTTTCAGGCAGGTCTACTACAGTTTCTGTAGTAGTGAACATACACAGCTACACATAGCGCAAATTCAGATGCCGAGAGTTTAAGAACGAACAAATGATAATGTGCGATATGAAAATTACTAGAGTTTGATAATCAATCTCAGTAACCATTGCAATACTCTCTAATATAATAATGTGATGAGTAGAGAACGTTTTCATTCCTGCAGTGGTCTCCTTTTCGTACCAAACACTACTATAAATGACCAAATAAAAGAAATGGTTCTCAATTGCCCAAATTTTTTCCAAGGCATACAGTAGTACAATATCGGAATGGCATTGGCTTCTTTTTCAACAATGCAAAAGGACATTCCAGGTGATGGTTTATACTGCTATAAAATAAAAAAAAAATTAAATCACCATTTTGTTTTAATCAAGGTTCGTTTAGAAAAATAAACCAGCGCAGTGGCTTAATCTGCTAGTTTAAAATATATCAACTGCAAGCAATTAAAATGTGATTTTTGTTTCTTATTATAGCTATGTTATCCATCACAAAGTTTAATAAATTGTCCTTTTCTTTAAAGATGTCTTTAAAATACTTTTTCTATATAGTTACGATATAATAATAAAAAATTCGTTCCACATGATATATAAAATACAAGGCTATAAACATACATAATAAATTATAAAATTTCATTATTTAAAATAAAAATTACGTCAATTTATATAATCTAGCAAATAGTTTGGCGATTTGTATTATTTGCCGAAATCTGGCCCCGGGATTAAGAAGCAGTAAAACAACGTACATGTTGTAACAATGCATTATTCAAAAGATATCAACTGCAAGAAAATTTTTGTTAATGTTATTGTTTTTAATTACGAAAAAGGATGAAGGCAAAAATCTTTTTTAAGTGATAGAGAAATAATACAAAATAACACTTAATATACCAAGGTCAGTATCACAGTAATATTTTTGCTTTTTTCCTATAACAACAAAAGAACGAAACTATTTTTAAACTACCTAATCATAATGAAAAATGTTCTATAGCATTAAATTTCTGTATATAAGTATTTTTATATGGAACCGATCTAAATATACTTATGAAGTTCAATTTGAAATTTATTAAATTATTTATGTTACATAGTTAAAATATTCTTTTCTAATTTAGCTTACACAAAATTTTGCAGTATTTACCACCAATCTTTTAAATCATTTTTCAATGCCAAAATTCTAAATATTTTTTTTCATCTTAAAACTACTATACCTGCCTAACTGAAATTGTGTTGAAGCATAAAAATATATGTGTATCCAATTTCTATAGGATAAAGATTAATGAAATATTCTTTTGCGATAAGACTCGTATGTGATAACTTTCATACATATGTGAATGTACATATTTTGAAAAGCGTGTGAGCAAGAAACCTACAGGCCTTTAAAAAGTAATCTTTCTTCATTATTATAGCCGTGTTATTCATCACAAAGTTTAATAAATTGTCCTGTATTTTAAAGATGTCTTTAAAGTTCTCTTTTTACACAGTTTCAATGTGATTAAAATGAAATGTCATCCATGTGTGCTCTAGAAAGCTTAAGAGATATAATAGTGGAATTTCTTTCCACCTAATAAATAAAATAGAATCTTATAAAAAGATTTAGTGAATTATAAAATTTTATTCTTTAGAATAAAAATTTTGACAATTTGTATAATCTGGTTTAAAGTTTTCCGATTTGTATAATTTGGTGAAATTGGGCGTCTGGATAATGGAGTAGTAGAAAAAATCTACACATTGTAATAATAAATTGTCTAAAATCAATCAACTGCAAGCAATTATTTTTTAATGATATTGTTTTTAATTAAGAAAATGGATGAGGACATGTTTTGTTTTTATGCGATAGCGGAAACAGTATAAAATAATACTTGACGTTTTAAGATTCAGGTGCATAGTAATATTTTCGCTTCAAGTAGCAATAAAAGAAGAGATCTTTAAAGATTTTAATCACAATGAAAAAATTGTTCTATAGTGACACTGATATTCTATATATATTTATTTCAATATGGAACAAATGCAAATATACTTATAAAATTAAAGTATACATTTATTTAATTATTGAAATAATGAAAATAATATATTATTTTCTAAGATAACTTATACAAAACTTTATAGTGTTTACCATCAATCTTTACTTAAATCATTTTTCAATGTCAAAATTCTAATTTTATTTTCATCCTGAAACGTCTACGCCAGATTAACTGAAATTGTGTTCAAACATAAAAAATATAAATTTACGAAATTTCTATAGTATGATGATTAATGAAATATATTTTTGCAATAAATTTCGTATTTGATAACTTTCATAAAACGACAAATGTACATATTTTGAGAAAACGTTCGCGAAAGTAACTTGTAGACCTTTAAAAAGTAACCTTTGTTTATTATAATAGCTATGTTATTTATCATAAAGTTTTAAAAATTGTCCTATATTTTAAAGATTCCTTTGAAGTTTTATTTCTACAATATGATTAAAATAATATGTCATACACAAGTTCTAAAGAAATTTTAGCAGATAAAATAAGGAATTTTTTTTCTACGTGATTAATAAAATAAAAGATAATTAGTTAGTTATAAATATTCACAGATTTAATAAATATTTTACGATGTATAATTTATTTTAACTACGGAATTTAAAGGGCAATCAAAAGAATAAAAAAATTATTTATGTTAATGAAATCATAGTATTTGATTAATGTAACCAATTAACTAATAAACATTTTTAGAAAAGAGAAGAAATGTATGAATTAAACACTATTTCTAGACTTTTAAACTAACATTTTTTGACGAAAAAAATTCAGCCATCAAAACGTTTTTATTACCCCTAGACTACAATCAATGACTACGATTTTATTTTGAATACGTGTATATTATTATAAATAATCAGATACTGTAAAAATACAAGTAAATGCTCACCACCTCTCTCATTAAAGCAACCGTTTTAAACTTTTTTAAGAACTGGGCAACAATTATTCAAAAGATCCAGTCTATCCAAACAATGTAATATTTAAAATATTAAATATTGCTACCAAATACTAATATTCCTTTTATATATGGCTATTCTATACATGCCAAAAGATTATTTTTATAATGGAGTTATAAATAAGCAGGAGGAGATATATAGTGTATTGTAAATCAGTTGCGAGTGAATTAACTGAGGAAGTTGTCACAAGATGGCGGCTGTTTATTTGATTTTGGATAACTGTTTCTGATTATCGCCGTGGTAAATTTCAACAGAAAATTTCGTCTAATTTTAACGTTTTATTGATGAGACATTTTTTTCGAAATTATGGTTAACATTTTCTACCATTTTTTTACTGGTGTAACTTTTGCTAGATATTATAATCATTTCACAGACACTGACAGGAGGTTTTCTTGGTTGTCACAATACGGGATAACTACTACAGCGAAAGTAAACTTCAACCAATAAAAATATTTACGTATTTTTACCATTAATTTTGATTGAAATTTTCCATTAATGAGGTGTTAAAATTAAAAGGCGAGATTTTCTAAACAAATTTATTGGTGAATGTTTCCCGCACACAACCTGAGATGGCGGTTATAGTTGAAGCTTCTTTATTGTAAAGATATGTTAGTTCCTCTTTCTTAATTCTCTTCTTTTCAGAAACAAAAATAATTATGAAACAATCTGTTTGGTTCAATCCATATTTATCTCATCATGAAGAACTCGTTTTCAATGATTCCGCCACGCAACATTCTAAAATGACAGCCAAAAAATGAAATGATATCAGATAAAAAGAAAAGGATATAGAAGTGCATTCCTCTTAATTCCTATATCACCCATTATATATTTGGTCAGTTATTTTGCTATGTATACCCTGCATATTATTTTCAGCATTTATGCAAATGTAAGCAGCAAAGCGTTTTCTTTAGGTTGCAATTGAAACTTAAATAACAAAGCATATTAATAAATAATTTGCGACATCAATTAAAAAAAATATTAAAAATTTTCTAAGAGTTCGCACAATTTCCACTATAAAAGCAATGTGTCTTTCTATGATAACCTATTCTTTATAACATGATATGTGAAAATTTATTTGTAAATCTGGTTGTGTATATTTTGATCAATAGCTGTTCAAATACACTTCTAAAGTACATTTGTCATTGGTTAATATAGATTAATTAATTAGCATTCTGTTACTTATACACTATATGGCCAAAGATGACCGGTTCTTTTGCAGTTTTAGAAGTTTCTGTTAAATATTTAGAAAATACATGAAGATTAATCCTGAAACTCCAGGTGCGTAAACAAAATAGTACAGGGCATACGGCTTTTTTCCGAAACCTAATAGAGGATTGTCAACAAATTGAAAAAGAATGAATATCTTTTGGATAACCCTGTAAAATCTAATGCAGCAAAAGCGTTAAAACTGCAGATAATACTCAAGAAGCTTACTGTAATGAAATGTGTTCATTTAGTAAAGAATAGTATGCATACTCGTAGAGAATTTAAGGTTTTTATTAAAAGAGTCCCCATTTTTTGCTAAAAATTTAAAACGCTCTTAGTGTAAAAAAAGTTCTTTTTAGATAATATTACAAACAACATTCTACACAATATCCTATAATAAAAACTAAAATATAATAAAAATTAAATGAAAAATGAGTAAATTTGCTAAATGATTTTTCAATCCGCATGTGTAATGTTTCAGGCATGTGTAATGTTTCATGAATGTGTAAAGTTTCATGCATGCTGTTTCAATGCATTTATTGCTTCCTTTTTCGCCACAATGAAACATATCGTGATGTATGATTTATCATACATACCGCCAATTTCAGCAGTCATGATGCTGCTTACGTATTTTTGAATAATTTTCTTCGTCAACTCAGTCCTGTTTCTGGCCTTCTTCTTTGAAAGGCTTCTAGCTCTAAAATTTTCTTTGGCTCCTTGATACAGTCCTAGCCTTAAAAAGCCACAGAAAACCACAAGAATACACTGAAAATAAAGAAAAGTGCTTGCTAGACGAGTAGAGTATGCAAATACGACGAGAAACAAAACCACACTGCGTAAAATAATTACCAGCTTTGTTTACAGAAAATGCTGAGAGGACACGTTTGTATGCCGAATAAATTCGAGTCAACCGACAAAAATCGAGACTTTTTTTTTTTAATAATCCTGAAACCGAAGTATTCTTCTATTATAGGTGGACTCAAAAAATATTTCTTTTACTCTCAACAGCTTGAAATTTTCTGATACATTTTCAATCTCAATTTTAAATGTAAGAACATGGAACATGGTGACGTGATTTTTGAAACGCCTGTGTACTGATTTTTCACTCAATTAATTAGAAATTTATTTGTAAACAATCATTTTCTTAGTATGACTATGATTTTCGTCCCCAGATCTCTTGTTTCGAGAACTTCGTTTCAAAACACCATCTTTGGCAGCATTTATTTCAATTTTTACTTTAATTTATTTATTGTAATATATTCTGCCTTTATAAAAAAAATCGACAAGCACGGCATATTATATAGTTTCTGAATAAGGGATTCTATTAATTTGATGCGTTTCAGAACAAAAATGAATTTAAAAATGAATCAGGAAATAAACGATTTGAATTTGAATACACTCTTGATTAGTTTTTTATCTTGTTTAATAGTTGTTTTTCTTTTCGGCAGTTTTTTATGTTCCTCAACATCGCAAACTGATACATTCACTCACTAAGCTTTACTGTAGTAGAAGTCTTATTTAAATTGACATACTTGGGCATACATAACCTGCCTTAATGAATTAAGTTATGACTGATACTCTCAAGCCTATATATATGAACAAAAACAACAAAAAAAAAAAAAAGAAGAAAACATCAGTACAATTTTTTCCTTTTGCTCGGCGGTCAGCGTGTTAATTACTTTCAAAATATAACCTTCATGCATTTCTCTTTAATTTCACTAAAGCCACGTTTTGTCAGAAATGCAAAAATGTTTCACGACATACCGTCTTGTACTTTATTTTGTTGAAAATGAAAATAATTATTTTTGTAAATATCATTCATGTCTTTATTTTTTACTCAAAAAGAGAACCAAGTATAAATTTATATTAAAATATTTGTATCATAATAACTCCAAAAATCCGCAAATGTTCATTACATTTCTTATGATTACGTGAACCCGTAATTCTTTCTTTGTAATTCGACATTACATATTCTAAAAGAACTTATCCCAAGGAACTTCTACATAAAAAAAAACGAATAAATGGGGAGATTGTAGCAAATAAAATACTTGATGGCCTAAATCACCATAAATGTATTTCTTCTTTACTTGAGATACATACGCGTTGAA